>MU161303.1:0-29258 GCA_015888305.1 Antheraea pernyi | reverse complement strand
TTTGTTACTAATGAATGTGAGATGGTATAAGAAACGTTTTTGTACTTGTTCCATTCTGTTTGAGTACACCTCACCACCTCACCTCACCAGTACCAGAGGTTGGATTCCAGACAGGACTACAATATTCCAAGATACCTCTTACCAGAGTATTATTATATATTAACAAGGATATCTTGGCTTCTCTAAACATCTTTGTCTGTCTTGCAATGAATCCAGACATTTTTGAAGCCCTTTTTATAATGGAATCGTAGTGAGAGCGAAAACTAAGCGTGCTATCCACTATAACACCTAAGTCACGTACACATGCTACTTCTTTAAGTTGGGAACCATTAATGAAGTAGGACACTTGGCACGGATTTCTCTTTTTTGTGAACTTTATATGTAGGCATTTATCAACGTTCAAAAACATATTATTCTTGATGCACCAATGCTGGATACAATCTAAATCATATTGTAAAGAATCAACATCACTATCGTTATTAATTGTGCGATATATTTTTAAGTCATCAACGTACATTTTGAAGGATGATGAGATATGATCACACAAATCATTCACAAATATTAGAAAAAAGAGAGGCCCAAGATTCGATCCCTGAGGAATACCGGAGGTTACAGTTTTTTCCACTGATTTATAACCATGTACCTCTACCAATTGTGAACGATTACGCAAGTATGATTCACACCATCGCAATAATGAGCCGTGAATACCGATTTATGTTAGTTTGTTAATAAGTAAACAGTGTTGTACAAGGTCAAATGCTTTTTTGAAATCAGTATACATAGCATGTACTTCGTTCTTTTTGTCCAGTTCTTGCATGATCTCAGTTACATATTCTGTAAGATTTGCAGTAGATTTTTTGGTTCGGAAACCATGCTGATTGCAGTGTAGGATCTGAGATACGTGTCTGTATACTTCTGGGGTAACAAACAAAAAAGAAATACAACAGCCTTCAGCAACTTCTACTTTTTGTAACATGTTTAAAAAAACACATATACTCTTTTTAATTCTCACCGGATTTCATGTTTTTTTACTATTTCTTATCATTCCGCGAGGAATATATGTCATTGTATGATTACTATAGTGTTACATATTGCGATAATACTTTTAAACCCGATTTTTATAAAATGACGAGTTAGAATCAACAACAACATAAAAACGCGGCGGTAGTACCTGTTATTTATATGAACAAAACTAAAATACTACACTTCATGATTGGCCCTCAAAAATACTATTATACCTTCACTATACAAATATATATAGATTTCATACTGATATCAAATTTAAATAAACCGTGATATCGAAAGACTTATAACGTAGACATTGCTTTAGAAAAGCTTATTAGAGTTGTTTCTAGTAGATCTGTCGCAGATCTGTCTGTGCTTGCGTTGTAAATTCAAGGGCTTAAATATATCCTTTATTCCAACAATGTCATAGGATTTAGTGCTTTAGTGAGCTCAGCTGAAAAACTGCTGGATTCATACATATTTTTACGCTAACTGATAAGGGATTACAGAGTGTCTTGCAATATTTAAATTCTTAAAATGCTTTAGGTATTTACTTGTTATATACTTATGTTTTAATTATATACTTTCTTACATTTATACTTGTATATAACCTTACTATCTTTTGTTAGCGACTTCACTTGAGTTTATGAAGATTTAGCTTTTCTCTGCAACATTATTTTTTTCTAAATGAAAGGCACCTTAATGTATTACGTTGGGGAATAGATGTCTAAACATCACCGTACAAAGGTACTCGCGGCAGGAAAAAAAAGACGCTCACTAGACGTGGGTGAAGGCGGACATAAAGGAGAACAACCTCACACAAAAGGATGGTGAAGACCGGGAAAAGTAGAGGAAGTTAACCAGGAAAGCAGATCCTGGCACCATGCTGGAGACACGCTAAGAAGGAGAGGAAAGGTACGCTATGTTTTTTTCATCAACCCTAAAGTTTATGCAACATTTTATGATGACCGGTTGAGTAGTTAACGTGTGAAAGCGTAACAAACATACATTAGCATTTATAATATTAGTCAGGATACAGGATGCAAAATAGAAATGGGTATGTCAAAGGAGGTTTGGAAATAGTACGGGTGACAGAGAAGTTGAAGAGTACAATAGGTTATAATAGGTTGCCGTGGTATTCATTTGTCAAGAAAGTCGAAATTCTTTACTATAAGAGCGTTAAATATAAAGATGGACAGTGAAAAGGGAAAGTTACTGTGCAGATCGCGCGCGTACAGGATTTGGTGAGTTATTAGTTACATATTTATCTTTACATATAATAAAAATGTAAATGTAACGTGTCTTTTGATTTTTGTGAAAAAAATCGCTGCAGTTGTCTTGAAATAAGTAATAAAATACATTTGAATCATTCTTAGAAATGACTGTCTGTCTGTCTGATTGTTTGAACATGCATCACTGTTATTGTTGTTGTGTTTGTTATTGTGCAAAAGTTATTGTAATTTTAATGACGAAGCAACTTAAGTACGAGAAAAAAGTAGATAAGTAAATGAGCCTGATATATTCGGATAACTTTATTAGTCACTGTTTTTTTACAATAGGTTCCACGAGCATCTTGTTGCGGCCACAGCTAGTATAAAAAAATAAAAAAGAATTGCCGAATGTATGTAAGTGCATCACTTCAGAGGACTGCTGCACGCACCTATTTGGCTAGTTTTGTTTTGTTGTGTTTATAATTATCAGGCCAAGCTTTTTACGAAAGGAAATGTTTGAAAATTCATACAGAAAATAAAAAAAAAACTGAAAATTTACACGAGTTAAACTTTCACCTTAAATAACATTTGAAGAAGTGCATCAATCGAAAAACTGTAAAAGAGACTTTTTGTAGAGCGTTTTAAAATTCAATTTTCTAAAGAATGTATGTCATATGCTTTAAGTAATTTCGTTGAAAAAAAGGAAATTAATTGTAAAAAGTTACAAAATCATACGTAATTTAAATAGGGGAGGTATCGTCTTAAGGGCAAGGCTTAGGGGAAATGTAGGTAATGTGGATCACTTAAGCGAGAATGAAAAAAAGCAAATATATTAATCAACTATTTATTGCTCTGTTCTTATTATAAACTTTACTTCCTTAACTATCAATCAATTGAGATCAACTTTAATCATTTTGGTTCATTAATTGCAACACCGGTTGGCAATGGTGATCAGCCTGTAGACAATGGTGATCGACACATATATCGTACACATAACTTTGCGCAGCATCCCATCCAGTACAGTCGGCATGAGTCCAGAGGCCACAAGAAGTGCACCGGTACCATGTTTCATTGTTTCGTCCGAATTCAACACATACAAGTTGCTTGCATCTTCTGCATCGTCATTTTCGTCATCCTGGCATAACTCATCCATTATCACGTTTGACTTCGATGTATCATTGGAGTCCTGCAAAATTTTCTTCTTAACCTTCTCACGACTGACCTTCTGTGGCTTGATTTTCTTTCCTATTTCTTTTCCTTGGTTTTTTGCAGCTATGGCCTTTCTTTTATTTATTTTTCAACTAGGGCATCTTTCATTGGATGTTATAATCGTTGCGTGCTGTATTTTTTTCCTTGTCTTGACAACAGTTACTTTCTTAGGCATCTGAATGAAATTATGAACACTTGGCAGATTCTTAGATGTTGATGGTATATCAAATTGAGACGATCCAGTCGCTGGTTCAGAAGTAGGACAAAATTTGGATGTACTTGGAATAGGAATATTTTGTTCTAACTCAATATAGTCTATAGTCCAGTTAGCTTTATTAGTCTTTCTACAACGAACTTTCGGCATCTACAAACAAAAAAATATACTGTTTAAACGGGATTAGGTATGAGGGTAATGGGGATCACTATGTAGGTAATTGAGATCACCCGACTCCGATTTAAATTATAGAAATTATATTTAATAGAATAAATTATAGAAAAAAGAAATTATAGGTTATAATAACAATATGGCTGTTTAATTTCACGCTACAATGCTACGATTATTACACATTACAAGTACAGGCATAAGTATTTGTTATTTTGTGACTTAATGTGTTGTGATTTAATGGTGCAAAACTTTTAAACACCTGCTACTCTCCGACGCGTCGCGCGAACTGAGCTAGTCACCGGCACAGAGTACGTTATATAAATAGAGGTCGCACTCGTTCTTTCCAATCAGCGCCTCTATAATATGACTTTCGAACTAACATTGTTGGTTATAAATGTACATTTATAGCTATGTATGTATGCATACAGCGGTACTGCGTAAATCGTATACAAGTTTTTGATCATTTTTATTTGTAATGAATATATTCATCGTAAGGCATATCTAAATCCAAGTATGTATAAGCAGGAGTCAATGTTATAAGTAGATTCGGACATAGATAAAATTGTTTGTGGGAGACAAGAAAGTTTAAGGGAGCACACTCTCGTAACAAATACGTAAAGTGAATGAAAACAAATAGTTGAAAATTGTCAGTTTGAAATGTCAAAATTAATTGTCATCCACCATCTTTTTTTATCAAACTTGCCAAAAAATATAGAGAGTGGATTGATAACCAAAAATAGACGAGCCTTTTCCATACAAATCCGATTCTGAGAAGTGAAAATAGCGTGATCACCATTGTCAGCTGACTCCCATTGCCTACATTTCCCCTATTATGAATACTTAGGCATTTTTTTGACCTGACATTTTTAAACAATAAACTAATGTAAAAGACGATACATTAAAAAAATCAACTTGGTAAATAACAGACACCCTAATAAAAATATATACAATAAAAAGATAAATTTGGGGTATAAGGTATATATATTAGGGTGTAAAGAGTGTCGAATAACATCATAAGATTTGAGACACCCAAGCCAACCTCACCTGCACGTGGTGCACCCTGCTGAATAACGAACGAGGCAATGGCGAAAGTGGTAGGGTTTTACAGCCTGACTGGGTCGCAACTACCATGCGTATGGCGATAAACCCGTCATAGTGATTCGCTTCTGTGGGTCGCGTTTCGGGATCAGCCTGTGCATATCCAGCTTTTCGCAGGTCGCCATTGTTTTTAGATTGTACTATGCTTACCATCAGGCATAGTGCAGTCACTTTCCGAAGTTCCAATTTTAAAAAAATCAGGTTGATTTTCTTCCCGGATCTTCTCGATGACTGGGTTGATTTTTGTAAACCGGTGATAAATTTAACGTTGCTAAGCGTCTTTTCGGGACATCAATTAAATAAATTGTAAGGAAGAACATAGATAGTAGTAATGTTAGTTCTAGATTTGTTAGGCTTATTTCGAATTATAATTTTCATGAAATTGACTAGATTTTAATTTCTCACGTTTTCTATTTCTATTTTTTTCGGCTTACTTACCAGCATTATGGAGTATAACAAAAATTGTAAGTACTGTAAATATAAAAAAATAAATAAAAATGAGCTTATCACTCAAGTATAGTCCACATCAAACTTTTTAACCGCAGAACACAAATTTCAGAGTGCAGTCACACAGTATCAGAGGGAACACGAGTGGAGATCGCCCGTGCTCTTTCCTCATCCCTATTGCACCCACTTTTTTTTTTTTTTCTCGAACTGACTACGCTATTGACCCGGCAGGGTCTTCACAGCTTCACCGGACTACTAAGGTTGGCGCTTAAGGCACGCAACCGATTTGGGTTTTAGGTAACATACACAAGGGTGCACGCACACCTCGGCTTGGGCTTTTACCTGGAAAAAGACGCGTCTGTCCTAGCTAACTATTCTAAGCTATTAATACATATATACATTTGTGAACCATACAATCGAAATTGCATGATTCACAAATGAATACGTGTATATCGGATTGAAACGAACTAAAACTATTCGATTCAGTTCGATGAGGGAAAAAAAGACAAAACTCTCCCACCATGTGTATATATGTGCACGTGTGTGAGAGAGATGATCTCATATGTGTGTTCAAGTGATGTAGGTGAGTCACTGTATCGCGATAATAATATCACGAGGGCTCCGCGCGGGGACGACCTAGGCTCGAGATATCACTGAGAACCGCGATGTGTGCGGGAGCTAAAAAGGATCGATTACAAAAGCGCGGGCGCAACACGCATTTAATAAGATCGAATTTAAATTTACTTAACGGCGACGGCGCCGAAATCTAAAAATAGACATAACAAAAATTATTATTATTTAACGGTTGTTTTAGGGGAAGATAGACGTAAATACGCGATTTACTCTATCTTATATGAGTTATTTATTTTTGAACAGCTGCGCGCGCGAGCCGTTGTAATGTAGCCGCGATGGCTGGAAACCTATGGATTGCCGTAACGGCACCTAGTAGAGGATTTCGGGCGGTCTCTTCGTACGCCGAGATCTCCGAGATCTCGTGGAAGATGAGTAGTTGAGCTGTGTAGTCAATACTCGATAGGGAGAAGGAATAGGCGGGGTTATCCTGTGCAGGATTAGCCGCCGGCGGTCTGGGAATGGGCTGGGACGCGGGCTTAGGAGCCCACGGAGCCTGAGGGGCCCGATAGGGGCGGGGGGGCGCGCTAGTCGCGGGTGCGGACGCTGCCGGTGCACGAGACGTGCTCGGCAGGCTCGGAAAGTCCTCTCGGGACATGAGAGGCGGGGCTCTGGGGCGGGCGGCGCCTGCCTGGAGTACCTGGAGAACCGGTGCGGTGGTAGTTTTGACGTTCATAAGCGCCTTCCTAGGGCCTAAACTAAATAAAGTATTTTAGATTTTATTATATTTTAATCGTATAGGATAACTTGATGAATTACTCCGCATTCTAGAATTATATATGAATAATTAAATCTAAAATATTTTCTAGAGTTACATATCACTAATATAAAAAAAAAACTATGACTGGTTAAAAATGAATTTATTATTTTTCAAAGTAATCGATCTCCCTTAGCTTTAATGCTTTTTTCATGCGAATAAACTAATTTTTAAAGAATGTATGCCACTCCTCAGTGGTGACATCGGGAAAATGCTTTTTATGCTTTTCAACTGGCTCTTTATGTGTCGATAATCCTTGTTTTCCCTGTGAAAAATTCCTTTGTGTCTCGGGCGTTGCTGAAAGCTGGCATTGTCATGGAGCAAGATGATATAACGTTGTTGATTTTTTTTTTCCGTAACTTCCGGTAAAGAAATGGTTGTGTGCCATAGCTACTCTCTGCTCGAAGATCATCTAAAGCATCAGTAACCGCGTGCTCAGTTTCATTATAAAAAGTAGCAATCATCCGTTTAGCATCAGACCGCACACTTTGGTTGGTTTCGGCTCACCTTAAAAGGCCAAAATAGTCGATTGATGCTTTGTTTCGGAGTCGTAGCCGTAAATTCATTCCGGCGCTCTCACTGACCTAACAAAACGCAACAATGCAAGCATTGTTACTTCACGTCCGTTTTCTGTGAGGTACTACCCCGGGCGAGACGACCAATTCACGCTGAAACCAGTAATAGCTTCGGCGTAACTCTACCACCTACAAAATTATACCTAAAAACCTAGATTGTGAAGGATCTATCTTCTTTTTTTCTGAACTGACTACGCTACTGGCTTGACGGGCCCTCACAGCTTCACCAGACTACAACAACTATCGGGAACACAGTTATTTCAGATCCACATGTTTTTGTACGATTGATTACATGCCTATGCCTAAGGATACTCGAATCTTATGGTACATCACATGCCCTTCTTTTTCAATCATACGGCATACAGTATCGATGTTTCTTCACATCGGTAAACAGACGCCCATCACGAAATTCGTCACTGAGGTTACCATAACCGCGTTGGAATTCTGGAGAACCAGTAATAATCTCTCAACTTACATGGTGTGTTTTCGCAAAGTCAAGCCGAGCCAAAGAGGTCTAAGTGATATTTTGAGTGAAAAAAAATGTTTAAAATAGCAAACTTCGACAAAGAAATATAATTCTTAGATTTTAATAGCATTCAAAATTATTTGTATTTCTTTTTATGAAAGGACATTTCAAACGAAAAGTTTAGAAAAAAGTAATTCCATTTCTGTACCTGTATATTTATTTACTAGCTATGTCCGGGACTTCGTCCACGTGGAACCTGATGTACAAATAAAGACTAATAAAATCATCTGAACGTATTTAGTCCATTTGCTTACCTTCTTTTCACTCATATTTAAGTGGCGGCACCATTAAAATTACAGTAACTTTTGATAGAGTGGACCTGTTTTAATGGAACAACAGCAGACAGACAGACATTTCTAGAAATGATTTAAATGTATTCTATTACTTATTCCTAGACACCTGCAACATTTTTTTTTCACGGAAATCTAAAAAGTACAAACACTTTTGATTTACATTCTTATTATAATATGTATAGAAGATATAGATTTAATAAGCTAGAAGGCAATAAAACAGAATTTGTGAAAGACTAATGTAAGAAGTATGAAGAATTATCAAAAAAAATGTTAGTACTAGTCATAATTCCTAATGGAGACATTTTTCTCTTTTACTTTTAGTATTGAGTAATAAAATATGAACCATTTACGACGTATCGAAAATATCGATGTTTTTGTTCGATATATCCTTTAACATCGATGTAACGTTTTGATATATTGTATCAATAAAACTATAGATGTGTTTCCCATGAACATCCCTAAGTGACTATTTCAGCTAAAAATTCCAAAATTTTATATTTTTTCCACACACAGTGGTACTAAAAATCCACTTCTAAGTTTTAGAACTTCTGCCGATATTTTCCTTTGAACTCAACCAATAATGTTACCAAGTTAAATTAGTATACATACGCAAGACTGAAAAATTCCTTAGTACATATGAGTGTACCTACCGACTGATATAAAATAGATATACCATCGGGCTAGTCACTTGGGCACTATGACCTTAGCTCCTATGAAAAGAATATTTAGCGCAATTAACACTCTGAAGCTTTTGACTTTTTATCGGTAAATTCTTGTGAAAATCGTTTCAGCCATATGGAATATCAGTCGAGGTAAACAACGGTCAACAATTCTGCGTATATCTATACTAATACTAATAATATTATATACTAATCATTCAGTGTTAGATAACTCATTTATCGAGTAAAGCTATAGGCTATATCATAACGCTGAGACCAATTGGAGCGGAGCACCAATTAAGAATGTTTCATAATCATTTCTTTTAAGAGCGTCCGCAGCTTGTTAGCATTAGCCCAAAGCAAATATTCCACACGGACGAAGTCACGGGTAGAAACTAGTGTAGAGATAAAATCTAAAAATTTATTCAGAGTATTATTGAAAGGCTAGGGTAAATAAAACTCAATTCTTTTTTATTTAAATGTAGGTAAGTGTATTAGCAACGTTGGTACATGAGGTTACTGGATAAGTAATACTGTTGTGGAATATTTTAATACCGCAATGTTCAAATACACAGAACACCCACTTCTCAACAATCAGTGTCGTTAAATACAATTGGTAAAAAAACGCTTTTTTTTCTTTTATTGTATTAATAATATATATCACGAATGAAACCGTGCACGCACCTATGTATGCGACTTAAATTTATGTCAATACTTCACTTATTACCCATCTATACATCTATAAATTGAATAACTCATTATGTCAAAGACACTACAGATAATATATAAACGTGAGCATTGATACAGGAGATTTTTACTTATTAATTACATACTTTATATTTTAATTTAAGATCTTAATTACATTACGTCCAAGCGTTATATTCTGTTGAAAAAACTATTCCATGTACCGATATAACTATTATTAGCGGAATTTTAAAACTCATTACAATTTGAATCAATAAATAAACCTAATAATTTCACTATAAATTACATTGTAAATCTTAATAAAAATATATTAACCTTCCAATTTAAAGATGAAACGATTCAAAATGAAACTCATGCTTACTGTGGATTGTTTATACATAATATAAAACCACGTACTTTCGAGAACTTAATCATGTACGAAATACAAAAATTTAAATAATATGTTTCTTTAATTACATGAATTCAACGAATTTAGTATAAAAATGACCACATATTTTTTACAAATTTACTTTTGCAAAGTTTTAAATTCTTTTTATCAAAATCGGCAAAGGACGTAATGCAGACACATGTTGACGTGTAATCTGACAGCTATAGTCCGCCATCTTTGTTCGTCACAGGATAACAAATAAAAACTAACACTTCCTCCTATATAATTAAATACAATTATAAACAACTACAACACGTTCTTGTTGATACTAAAGTATTATAACTCGTTAAAAATAAACAAATAAAAATACCTCCGAGACGTTATTTAAATCTTGGGTGACGGATGCATTTCAAAAGTATTATAATATATAGCTTTTTTTAGCTAATTGTACAGTAAATACTTTCCAAACATTAATTCCCTGTTATATGTTTAGAATGTTTTACAAATCCTTTACTATGACTTACAACTTCAACGTAACCTATGTATTTATGTTTTACAACGGCACTATTACTGATTTTTAATACATTACACTTTTGTAGGCCCTTGTTAATGTACTATAAATAATAAAAAAATAAAAGCAAAATAACATATTAAAATCAATATTAAAAATACATAAACAAATCTAATAAAACCTTCTTCAATTAATATAAAAAATAAAGGAAAATAAATAAAAACAAATAAGTAAAAAAATCATTCATTTAATTCTTTGTGATAATATAATATTTTTTTAATTATAAGTATCTTCTAACTTTATTTAAGAGAGAATAATAATAATATAAAATCTACATACAACATGACATTATTTTTATATTTATAACTTACACAACTGTCGCAACGACAAACGAAGAGTGTTCCCGTTAAATAATTTCTTATAAATTTTTTAAATAAAATATAAATAGTCGAGTATTATTATGTTCCAACAACGCTTTTAAGGACAGCCTTTGGCAATATGCGACAGATAAAAAAGTCTGTTATTTAATCATATTTTTATAAATATATAAATTTTGCCCCTTGATAATTAAAAAAAACCATATTACCGATCATTTATTTGCACACTGAAATAAATGTGTCATAGACACCAAAGGCGACCTTATAGTCTATGGTTAACCATAGACCCAATTAAACTTTTAAAACTCACGATGCAACTTTAAAATACTTTCGATATTACGATGCTGTTAGCCTACAAATAAAATCTGAATATACCTAGAGATCTGCTAAATGGAAGTATATACGACAAAAAAATCACACATGGAACCTATACAATCCTAAGATATATCCTATAATATATATTTGTGTAGGTACAGTATATAACACAAAATATAAACGCCTACAATTTACCTATTCATACTCATCTAAAAACATTATAAATAAAATACGTGATTAGAAATTGTATATTTAAAATCTATATCAAACGTCAGTGAATATAACATAAAATGATTCGCTTCATAGAAGCGGTGTAGGCTAAATATATTGAATAGTTCTAATAATGTACTATAAATCGCTTATAAAATTAAAAATGTACATAATGCATACTTAAATAATTGCAGAGTAACGTGTTTTATCCCAAATTACTCAGTCAAACACATCATTTTGTCTTCGACACATCGAAATGCATGATTGTGCGAACGAAAAAAATAATCATTTTCACAACAAAAAAACCACTCAATTCGTACCTTAAACTTAATTAATTATATTATATAAAAATAAATAATATTAAAACCTAAAAAAAAATTCAAAACCGGAGGGAAATTAATCAAACTCAACACGTTAAATTCACAATTTCCGTATATAGAATACTTTTGTTTACGAACAACCGACATTCCTTATTCCCACTTTGGCTGAATAGATTGTGTGGAAAAAATTACGATACGTTTATACCACAACGCAATATAAATCTAGTCGCAAAAGTAAGTTAAAAATAATGTAATTATTAAATCCGATAAAAATCACAATAGTGGTCTATGGCGACTCAGTTAAATAGAGGAGTTGCTATAATCAGGAAATAACAAAAAAAAGAATACTAACAGATTAACCATATACTGTGGTAAATATAGTATATGTATGGATACTTTTTAGTTTTAAATTTCATTAATATTAGGACGTATATATTATAATAAAGTTATACGCAATTATGGAATTATAACTTCCTTAATCCAGCGACTCTTGAAGTCGATCTTAATAACATCTATTCTCAAGAATACTGTTTTACAATATGGCTCTTTCATTCGATCGATCGATTATTTCGTACCAATAAAAGTTTGAGAACTGATGTTTAATCCATTATATAAATATTTTTTTAATTTGAAAATGCAATGGCATAACTCTAATATAATAATTATTTTGGTGATTAATAACCGCTTCAAACTTCACAGTACTACAATAGACTCAAAAAAAACAAACATGTTTGCTACTGAACGTAAATCCAGGAACTATATTCTTGTATAAATTTTAATATGTCATCATCACTGCTGTATAAAATCCACGTATCGTCGAATCGCATAATAATAATATTTTAAAATATTTATCAATACTGAAGGCAAGTCATATTTCGTTAACAACAGTTAATCTTTGAAGATTTGACCGACATTAAAATGTTCTATAATAAACTCTGTCACTATGTTATAATGTAAGGTAAATAATAATTTGTTTGTTGCGATACAAAATATCTCATCTATAAAAGTGAATAGTGATACGACTGAAGTAAAACTTCTTTAGTTCCATCTATATGTATAATATATATACATGTACACCAGCTGATTGTTTAGACAGTAGCAATATTTCTGAAGGACACACTGCACTGGAATCTTGTCTAAATCAATTTAAAAAAAAATATATTTGACCTAATTATCTAGAAAAATACAAAGATTACACACAATCCTCTACGCGTCTATGTTAAAGCAGTGTCTATGACCGTCGGGTGATTTCACTTTCATTTGGCGCCCATTGTAGCTTTTGGCACGGGTCCGTGCACTTAGCTTTATTATTTTATTTACACGTTTGTAGCTATGCTTTTGAAAGTCTTAGAACAAACTTTAACTTAGGTTTTCTTAGTTGTTTATTAGTATTTGTTTTAATATTATTATTTCATGTCTTAAATGTGACCATGAAGTATCATATCCTAGAATACTGAAAGTGTCTAAACAGTTACCTGGTATACATATACGTGTATTAATTTTCTACAAATATTTACATTTGTTATGGGTTTCCATTGGTGATACGAAGCGTAACTCTCCCTCTTTCTATCTTCGATAATTTATATCTCCCTCTCAACTTCCGTTCGCCTCGCCCGATCACACGTTTTCGTAACGATCTCGTCACGCATTCACCAGCTCACTCCCCCAAGTCGAGCGCGCGTAAAGAAGTTTCACTTCAATAAAAACTATATAAATTTGCCGAAAATGAATTGTATTTTTAAACATTTGTACACAAACATATTCCAGAAAGCCTATAAAATGGATTCGCGTAAAATCATCACGTCCTGATCTCATTCTCATTGTATTGTAAAAGTGCACGTAACGCGTACGTAACGTACGGGCGCAGACGTAAGTAACGCGTCCGCAACGCGAACGTCTTATCTCTATAAACGGCTATACTTTGAAAGTCTTAGAACAAACATTAACTTAGGTTTTCTTGGTTATTTATTAGTATTTGTTTTAATATTATTATTTTATATGTTAAATGTGACCATGAAGTATCGTATCCTAGAATACTGTAAGTGTCTAAACGGTTATCTGGTATACATATACATATATTAATTTACTACAAATATTTTAATTTATTATGGGTTTCATTGATAATACGAAGCGTAACTCTGCCTCTTTCTATCTTCGCTAATTGATATCTCCCTCTCAACTTCTGTTCGCCTCGCCCGATCACACGTTTTCATAACGCTCTCGTCACGCATTCACCAGCTCATTGCCCAAGTCGAGCGCGCGTAAATAAGTTTTACTTCAATAAAAACTATATAAATTTGCCGAAAATAAATTGTATTATTAAACATTTGTACATAAACATATTCCAGAAAGCCTATAAAATGAATACGCGTAAAATCATCACGTCCTGATCTCATTGTCTCAATCGTATTGTAAAAGTGCACGTAACGCGTACGTAACGTACGGGCGCAGGCGTAAGTAACGCGTCCGCAACGCGAACGTCTTATCTCTATAAACGAGACGGATATACCTTATTAATAATTTTAGAGGACATTAGACACTTACATTATTACATTAACCGTAGAGGTATGTGGAATGGATATAAAATATTACAAAAATTCTACACGTTACGTTAATTCACTAAATACACTTTAACGTTTCGAAATGAGTGTGCAGATTTTATAAACACATAATATTAGACACTAAAGATGGTAGTATACACGTAATAATAGTTTAATGTATAAAAACCTATAAGGTGTTCGATTTTTTTGAATACTGCCATCACTACATATTATAACAAAGTACTTTGCCACGTATGTACGTCTGTCTGTACGCGATAAACTCAAAAACTACAGAACTGATTGTCATGGGGTTTTCACCAGTAGATAAAGTGATTCATGGGGAAGGTTAAGGTATGTAATTTGTCAAGGTTTTTTTCTATTACCAGCCCGCAACGTCCGCCGGGCCTGCTAGTAAAGTAATACATGACAAAATTGAAATTTTTTGTTTTTTTTTTTAAATATTTTGCCTTTAACCAATTTCAAAAATTCTACACACTCATTCCACATCCCGAGATTTGTCTACGAAATCTATAAAGCGATATCAACATACCTGAAAATATTATACGTGAAAAACAAATGATCGCTTTATAATATCTCGGAACAAATCTTTAGATTGTTTTAACTAACTTTTTATAAATAATAACAATAATATTCATATGTCGAATATTTGAAACGTTTATAAAAAACGTAATTGTAATAATATGTTTAAGGTTTAGGTATGTAATATGTCAAGGTTTTTTTATTATCAGGACAGGGCAACATCCGCCGGTCCTGCTAGTAGAGTAATACATGACAAAATTGATTTAGGATTTTTTTTTAATGTTTTGCTTTTAACCAATTTCAAAAATTCTACACACTCATTCCACATCCCGAGATTTGTCTACGAAATCTATAAAGCGATATCAACATACCTGAAAATATTATACGTGAAAAACAAATGATCGCTTTATAATATCTCGGAACAAATCTTTAGATTGTTTTAACTAATTTTTTTTTATAAATAATAACAATAACATTCATATGTCGAATATTTGAAACGTTTATAAAAAACGTAATTGTAATCATATGTTTAATACAAACGCATAAGTCAGTTACAAGCACGACAGGTATTTATGTCACGAACAGTTCAATGTCATGCACTAAACTGACAACAACTCGCCCCCTAATTACGTATTTTGTAAAACGACAGCAGAAATAATTAAATTACTAATAGAGAATTATAGACAGCAACATTAATATTACAAGTAAAAAACTGTAGACACGTCACCTACATGATATTTTGACAAAACAAGTGGCACGATAACGCACACATACGTGAAGTAATATTGTAACGCCACAATTTTTTTTTTCTCGAACGGACTACGCTATTGACCAAGCAAGGTCTTAACAGCTTCACCGGACTACTAAGGCGAGCGCTTAAGGCACTCAGCCGATTTTATTTTGACAACTAGCTCAAGGGTGCGCGGCACACCTCGGCTTTGGCTGTTGCCTGATACATGCAATTCGCGACCTATCTGAGCTAACCTAAGCTAAGCTAACTATTCATACATATATGAGTTGTTGAAACATATATGTGTACCAAGCATACATACCTCAACAACTCCTATATATATTTCGTATCGGATAATATTCTAAACTATTTCAGTTTGATAAGGGAAAAAATAAAACCCTTCCACTTGCATGTGTAAGCGTGTATGCGTGCACGTGTGTGGAGGTGATATGTGTAATGTTGTCGCAGTGATGTAAGATTTTGTGTCACTGTATCGCGCTTAACGCCACAATGTCTTAGTTGAAATGTGGAAGAAAGATGGCATATTCTCAATATCGGTGGTGAAAAAGAAATGCTTAGATGTTATGTTGCTTAGATACGGGCGGATAGGCGGGGCAGCCGTCAAAAAGAATCTAGTTACCCGAGTTTGAACAAGGCGCTTATGACGATCTACAGCTTTTCAGTTATAATATCATTGGATAGCAAAGCTTTAGCTAAACAAATCGGCCTCTTTAAATACCAAAATCATCCATCACAAGCAAGTTTATAAAAACGAGTGTACACTGTAGCGAGTATATCATATAAATTTGCTATTTTAATACCGTTTGCTCTTTTGAAACACGTAACTAAGGGGCTACGACAAAGAACAAAGCGTAGAGTCAACCGCCGCTGTCTATGTTCGTCCGACATCGTATTTTGTTTTTACTATTTCGACGTTATTGTTTGGTTTACTTCGACAATTGAAGTTTTAGAAAAGTAATCAAAATAGAACAAGAGAGTCCATCGCGGCAAGTCCCATATCTTAATATAAATTCAATACACAACAACTACATTGAAACCTTTCTTAAAGTTTTTTTATTTTTTAATTTCAATATAAATACACAAAATGGCACGACTATATACAAAGGGAATTGACATGATGCCTATACAAATCAAACGCTATTTTTACACCAATAAAAGTATACTCAGATGCAAGCAATTTTAGGCCTCCATACAAACGTCTATAATGTACAGTCGACGACAGATTTGCTATGAAATTTAATAAACTTAATAAAACATATTTTCATTGGATCTTTCCTTTCATTATTGTTATATTGATAAATAATACATTTATTCAAATAAGTAAAAGAAATATATTGTTTTACACGTGATTATTTTTTTAATTTTACATTATCGTTTTGTTGACGACTGTACAAAATAAGAAGATAAACAGCCTACTCTCAAAGTTAAAGAAATCGGCAACGAAACTAATACTTAAAATTAAGATAAATGCTTGTGCACATACATTTTAATCTACAATACACCAATTACTTTTGGCTCCGTAAGAATATCTCGTTTAGATAGCAGCCTCCGTCCTACCTCGCTCCTAAAACTATGTTACCAAAAAAGTTACAGACATAGGGAACTTGTTACCTATATCATAACATTACTGAAACTCAAGGATTTTAATTATGAAAATTCATAATAATCTATCGAGAATTAACACGATTTATAGCGACACAGATTGATCGACACTCGATATTTGATCGATGAAGGCGTTACTCTGCGAAAATTACTTCGCAGTAGTACTTTGAGTAGATGTTACTTCGCACTTCCGCTTGGAATTGTTTGGCCGCTGTTACTTTTTACTGTAAGAAAAAATCGACGATATATTCAACGGTCCGCCAACGTAGCGTTCAACCAACCAACGATGCCTTTTAATTTCTTTTAGTTAATTCAGAACCGTTTTCTGTCGCAATAAGGACATGATGACAGTTATCAAACAATTCCAATTGGAAGTGCGAAGTAACATCCGCTATTATTTTGATAACTTCGACAATATGTTGTACATACACGAGATATTTTAATTGAGGTATTAATAATAAGCAGGTATATTCCTGCAAACCTGTGAAGCATGTTAGAGAACATCGAATTAACTTACAAAAGAATAATTTCCCGTCTATCGTTGGTGCATACTACATCGATGATTATCCATGATTATTGGAAATCTATGATGTGAATACAAAAAATCCATTACAATTACGTAATTCAAGTATTACGTAAGCAGAATTTTTGTAATTTCTGGCCGCCTTGTCACAGTGGCTGCCTTGTCGCAATAATAATTCAGTAAAACAATATTGCTGACATAATCACCATCCAGCAAATCAAGAACCCCCACCTCCCCATCAGTGCTTAAATAATAATAATTAATTAATTGCTTAATTAATTCATACTTGAATAACCCGAAAAACTATAATTCTTAAAAAAAATGACATATACGAGCGATTAAAATTGCATTTAGCTCATTTTGAGTTGAAAGACTCCAGTATCTATTTAACATTTTTAATACGTACTCGTTTGACTCATGTGAAGTAAAAAAAACTCTTTTACTCTCACGACGGCTAAAGCTTATTTTTCTTTGAAATATGAAGGATGTTTTTTTGATAAATCAATCTGTGTCACTAATAATCATTGTATAGGAATGTACCGGCGTGACTAAAGCTCTCTATCCCGGTGTGGCTAGCGACTGCTCGGAGGGAGCGGCATCTGTGCCTGAACACCCTGTAGATTCATCGGACGCCCGTTCGGATTGCCCATGCCCAGGCCCTCCTGATAGCTGTTCACATCCATCGTCGGTATGTCATCGTTCTGGAACATACCACACCCATTCTGTAGTATCATGTTCCTTTCATTATACATGTGTATGTATACAATGATAATATACGTAAAAAGGTGTAGATACGTTACCTACATGACATTTTGATAAAACAAATGACAAGATAACGCACACATACGTAAAGTAATATTGTAACGCCACACCATCTTAGATAAAATGTGGAAGTAAGGTGGCATATTGTCAATATCAGTGGTGAAAAAGAAATAGTTATACGTTGCTTTGATACGGTCGCATTGACGAGGCAGCCGTCAAAAATAAGCTAGTCAGCCGAGTTTTCGAAGCGCTTATTGTGTATCTAGGAGATTTTTAGTTATATTATCACTGTATGTATATGTACAAATATTACACGGTTATTGTTTTGGGGCCATTCATAAAACACGTCACTTTTTTTTTAATTTTTACAGTCCCTCCCCTCCTTATATAACGACATCAATGTAACATCAGGAATGATAGATTTCCTCTCCGTACCGTGTACAAATAATTATGTAAAAATATTTATATATTTACAAATGTGAAACGAATGCCGTTCTATCGTTAAAAAAATGTGTGTAGTTCAAACAAAAACAGCTAAGTGCATAGAGACCAAATTTGCAGGAAACGAAAAAAATGTTTATCTATTCTCAGAGTTGGAGTTTTACTTATATTCAAAGTTTCAATTTTAGGGAGTGGCATAGGCTATTGATTTTGCCTGCCTATGGCCATCAGCTCTAAAAAAGAAGTTCAAGAAATTTAAAAATGTGATAATTCCTTAACTGTATTTTATTCTTACTTTACTTCTTATTTGATGACTTGGTTGTACTTAAATGTATTTGATCTCAAAATCAATTTTAAAACAAAATTAAAAGGCTTTTTTAGCTGTATTTTATTTCTTGTAGGAATTAAATGGTGATTTGCAACCAATAAGACTAGATGGCTCCATACTCAGTTCATTTTTAGAACTTGTGGCACTTAGCTGTCTTTGATTCTATATGCCTGATATGTAAAAATATTTATATATTTACAAATGTGAAACAAATGCCGTTCTGTCGTTAAAAAAATGTGTGTAGTTCAAACACAGTAGAATTTAAACCTTCCAAAAAGAAAGCGAGAAAAGCGTACGTCTTACTGTTTTCCAATACCCGAATGCACGTGGGAACCTGCTTCCACTCTACCCGACGCAGAATTTACCCCCACCACTACAGTGTCACAGAAAAAGGTTGCTGATTAAAATTTCAAAGCCGTCCCATACGAAGTTTCACTCCGAATCGAGATGTTTTTAGTATGAAATCGACGAGCTGTGAACGTCACGTATCCTTCATTCCACGATCATCTTTAATCGTGTGGTCATAGTAAGTGACAACCCCTCCCAAAAGTACGAACGTATTTTATGAACAGCCCTTATTCATTAGATCGAAGCGTGGTAAGCGTTACAAGCATAAAAGCTGGTGAATCGATATCAATGAATTCGAAACAAATACTATACCTGTTAAATATAAAAAATACGACATAATTTTCCCCACAAATATCATATTTCCTCTAAAAACCGGACTTTACCATACGACGAATGTATATATGCCGGCAGGTCAGTTTAGTTTTCACAATAGCAATTGATTTCTATTCTCATGTGATTGACAATCTTTTTATTGTAGAAAATTGATTTCGTATATTATAAACACGATTTCTATATATTGTAAATGTGAATACTACCTATTTATTCTCAAAACCAATTCTATGGACTTTAAAAACGAATAGTATACAAGTGTATCATATGAATTGTAACAATGGTTTCTGTGTATTGTAAAAGCAAATCCTGTGTATTGTAAAAAATGGATTCTGTGTACTGTAAAAGCAGATCCTGTGTATTGTAAAAAATGAATTTTGTGTACTGTAAAAGCAGATCTTGTGTATTGTAAAAATGGATTCTGTGAACTGTAAAAGCAGAGCTTGTGTATTGTAAAAATGGATTCTGTTTATTGTAAAAATAGATTCTGCGTATTGTTAAAGTGGATTCTATGTCCTTTAAAATACGTTTTGTATCGTGTGTATTGTAAGAAGTGGAGATGTACTGCAGGTTACCTCGCGATGTCTGCGTATAGTGCGATCCTCGTAGCGCGTGCCACCCGTGGAGGCCATGGGCCGGCTGAGCGTGCTGTTCGCGTTGTTGGGCGAGTGCGGAGCGCCGGCCGCGCCCGACGACGGCGTGCCCTGACCTGCCCCACACCCCACACATACAAGCGTTATCTACATTTTGCTTTGTGAATCGCCACGAACCATATTTTACATTTACTGTTGAGTTTTTGGCAAAACGTTGGAATGTCATGTAGTGGTTTTTATATTTTATTCATAATCTTGTGTTATTTGGCTCTAAATCTTGTAATATAGGTGATGTATTACGTAATATCGTTTGATTATTGTGGGCAAGTGATTTGGATGGGAAATAATACCACAGAGCATGGGTTCTGGTTTGGGACAAAAACTCCATGGAAAGTTCTAACAAAACAGCCACCATCTCGTTAGTTCATTAAAATGGTCACAAGAAACGTATAACTTGTAAAGTATTACCTACCTAGTAGTACCTACTCGACAATGACATGATTAATGTACTACAAGATAGGTACAATAAAAAAAATACATTTACTGTCAATACACTATCTCTATTATAACATATATATATCTTTGTATATATTCTATCTATATATCTTTATTAGAGTGACCCAAAAAAAACGAAAAAATTTTTTTCGAGTCTCGTATCAAATATGTAAATTTATGTTTTAAGAGTCCCCTCAAACGGTAGGCCAAAAAAAAAAATTAAGGGTTACTCCAAATTTATAGAAATTTCCAAAATCATCAATAATCGGTTTTTTTTTTAAATATTTTTCTTATTATTTCAATATTTTTTTTGTTTCTCATGGTTTAGTTCCATTCTTTGGTATGTCAAATTGAAGAAAAAAAAAAATCAAGTTCGTTGATATTCCTTATTCAAATTCAGAAGTATCTCGAAAAGATATAAAATACTTGTATTGGAAACTTTGAAAAATTTGGAGTGTCCCTTAAAAAATTTTTTTTTGATCTGCCGTTTGGAGGGGACTCTTAAAACTTTATAAATTTACATATTTTGATAAGAGACTCGAAAAAAAAACCGTTTTTTTTGGGCCACCCTAATCTTTATATATAATTATTCCGTGGGTATGTCACTGAACTCTTTCTAAACGTCTGGACAGATTTTGATGAAATCTTTTGTGTGTGTAGCTGGACTCGAGAATGGTTTAGATTTGACCCGGTAGGTGGCGCTGCAGTTGAGTTTTGGGATCTTTTTTGTATTATCAAGATCAATCAAGAAATAACTTGCCAGAAATGTATACAACTATTGTAAAACACGACTGTAAAATTAAATCGAATATGAAATTACCCAGTTACTTATGGTTTTGTGCATGATTCACGTAGCTTTCATGTGTGCAAGACTACATCTATGTATGTACAAGACAACAACTTTCATAAATATCAACAATTATACGACATATAATGTATGGTGTGCACGCAGCTGGCTATCTATACAGTTGTTATATGATACAGTTAGCATGGAAAAAGTATATATTTGTGAAGTTTTTCACGATTTCTTCCTTTGTATTATGATGAACAGCTGAAATTATAAAATGGCGGAAATATAGCTTACAGCATGAGCAGTTGCTTAGCTATGACAGTGCCGAATAATAACCTATCGTTTTTGCCAGAGCAATTTTAACTCATCCATCATTGGCTAAAATGTAATTTTATTAGTAAACAATATATGTTTTCAATTTGTTATATAAATAATAATTACTTGAACTATAATCGGGACAAAATAATAGGTTAACTTCGATATATTCCAAAATACTATTCTTAGGGATGCCTACAAAGGATATTAATTATATTAACGATTTTACTACATTTAAATGACATAACCCATAAAACAGAATTATTGTAAAATACTATATATAATGTAATTATATCACGCGGAATTAACGAATTACAAGGAATATATAATATATAAACTTGATTAGATTCAATCTTGTACATCAAATTTCGTTTAAATTTACTATAATAACTTTCTGTAAGATTATACAATCGACTCATAAGATTAGAGGTTACAATAATGATTCGATAATAATTAATCGATTACATTTGATTTCAAAACGTTTATAAACAGTCCCAACATTATGGAATCAACATCGAGACATAACATTGTACAATCTTCAAAACGAAATATTAATGCTGAATTAATTAGTGATCGATACAATTTCACTAAAATATAATTAAATATAAGCAATTATATAAGGTGTTATATTAGTCGCTTACAGCATTCCAAGAGATGGTTCATGGTCAAATTTAACATATAAAATAATAATATCCAAACAAATACTAATAAACAACAAAGAGAACCTTAGTTAAAGTTTGTCCTAAGACTTTCAAAAGTTGTAAGGGGCGACCCGGAGTTAATAACCTTCGATAATATAACGGGCAACAAACCCCTTGGTTTTATTCGTGCCTTCCCACGTTCACTTTCAAGTGAAAGTGAAGTCACCCGATGGTCATTGACACTGTGCTTTAACATAGACGCGTAGAGGATTGCATATAATTTTTGTATTTTTCTAGATAATTGGGTCAAATGTTAAGCACCTATTTTTTAAATCGATTTCGAACGAGAATCGAGCGCAGAGTGTCCTCTATAAATATTGCTACTGTCTAAACTTTCAGCCTGTATAATTTTGGTTTTAAACGCCATCTGTGAACGTGCAATTATGGTTATGGCATATGACAACGTATTAAATTGTCCCAATTAAACATTCATGTAATTAATATAAGACTAATTATTTAATTTTATCAAAATTGTTTTTTTTTTATCCATTTAACACTAAGTAAGGCAATTCGTGTGTGTTGGTGTTTGTGTTATGTGCTATGTACATACATACACATATGTGTGTATAAACTGACCACTGCTGTTGGAAGAGGTCCTCGGCTGTGCTGCTCGTGCTGGTGTCAAGAAGTCAGCCTCGCGCCATCCGTGTTTGCGGTACACCTCGCGCAATTCCGCGTGCGACCACATAGTCATCAACACTTGTCCTACAAAATGATTTTTTTTATTTTTCAAAATGATTAAAAAACTAATTAGGTTTCTAATCCTACCCCCACACTAACGAGTAACGTTACGAAGTTGAATAACGTTGTCTATGGTCACGATAAACACAACGCGATGACTGAACTGACTGTTTTTACGCACGTAAAAGGTATTCAGTAGACGTTTTATCTACGCTTTCACAGCAATAACTTTTAACGCTAATAATAACGCGACACGTAGTCGACGGTCCGTCGATACGTCGACGGTCGATTATATTACTATTTTTTTGTGATTGCATACTTTTTTTGTATGTCATAGGAGGCAAACGGACAGGCGGGTGGGTCAGCTGATGTTAAGTGATCACCACCGTCCATAGACACTTGCAACACCAGGAGAGTCGCAAGTGCGTTGGCAACCTGTGTCGGATGGGGAGAGGAGGAAGGGGAAGGAAGGTGGGCCTCCGGCGCTCTCAATGACCGAACAAAATGCAGCAATGCAAGCACTGTTACTTCACGTCGGTGTTTCTGTGTGTCGGGTGGTAGTACCCCGGGTAAACCGACCCATTCATGCTGAAACCAGTAATAGCTGACTCTACCACCTACTTCATGCTTAATTTTAAGGATAATTTAAATACATAGGAATGTTATTATGAATTCTGTTAAACAAATTATTTATTCTGTGTAACATTTGACGACAATCTCAATTGATATTAAATAATGATGTGGTCCAAGACAGCGAACAGGCTACACCTAGGGGAGTCTAGCTCTGAAGTACAACTACTGGAACACACCAAGAGTTGCTCGGAGACATATTTTCATCTTGAGAGTAATAGCTAGCCGGGTGGGTCTTAGAAGAAGCTCTATAATAACCATTGAGCCAAAAGTTACGGCGTGAATTGATTTTACCTATTTACTAGCTGGTGTCTATAAATTCGTTTTCGAGTATATAGTTAAGGGCTCGCTGTACGACATACCTATGTCAATATAAATTAACTCTCGTTTATAAATCCAAGTCCACTGACATTATAATTGCGTATGTGAGTTAAATACTTATACAAAGCCGTGGGTAAAAGCTAGCATGTTATAAGCATACCGGCGAACTTGAGAACCCTGGGCGTGTGCCGGTGCCGCTGCTTCGTCAGGTTGAGTAGTCGTTCCACGCCACCAGCTTCCAGCAACGACCGCGAGAATTCTCCACTTTTCTTGATCACTTCGTTCAGAGTAGCCAGAACTGCTGCTATTGTGTCGTCGGAGGTGCCCTTTGACAATATAATTTTCTTATTAAACTGTCGTAGAGAAGAATCAAGATTTCTACATTTAAGTAATAAAGCTTTGTATAATAATTAGGTTATTTATGTCGAGTGCTACATCTTTCTTATTATAAGACAATAGCGCAATTGATACCATATTGACTGCGTTCCACTAGACGCTCACAACGCTCACGCTCACGACCGCGAGTTTTCCCGTTCCACTTGCTTGCGGGCGTTACAATCGTACACGCAAGTGGAACGCATAATGAGGCGTTGTGAGCGTTCAGGTACATAATACAAATGGAGGTCTAGAAATAATATAGGAAAAGTTTTAAGAGGTTATGTCTTAACAGTAAATTGTAATAATTACTATGTAAATTGATTATAGTATATAAAGTATATTAAAAGATAAACGTATATATCGATTTTTATATTTAATTCGCATTCAAATAAAATAAGAATGTATTTTGAGGCAACAGTAGGATATTTGGTGATAATCGTGTATATTATTGAACTATGTTTTATAAAAGTGTACAAATAATATATTTTTACCATTTAACTTTATTTATTATAAAATCATAAAATATATTTTTTGGTTTAATAAAAATTATTAAATTATCATTAAGTGATTATAAATTAATATCCTCTCAGAATTTAACGATTCCAAACATTTTTAAATAGAATTTTAAATGATTAAAACTTAATTAACATATTTCATGTAAATATATTAATAAATTTAATTAATTAATTAAATACAATATGTTACTATTACTAACTATTTGTGTTACTAACTATTGCATCAAATAATGAAATTTTTACGGTCGTCATTTTTATTGAAAATCCCGCCAATTTTGTCAACGCTCGCATCGAGCCATCTCCAGACATGGGGCGTCGTGAGCGTCGCGTGAACGTGTGTTATGACGTCATTAATGACGTTTTCGGCGCGACCGCAACGCTCGCGGTTGTCTAGTGGAACGGCTAAAAGGTTGTTGTGAACGTCTTGTGGAACGCGCCCGTTAAAGTATAATTATAAAAGCGTAAGGGAACCGTCCGACGCGCCACGTGAGTATGATCCCCACTCCTTTTACACTGCGTCTTTGATAGCCTTATAATAGCGGCACGCTGTGATGGCCATTTTGACACATTACAATAGTGACGAGATATGTCGATCGAATTGCTTGATTTTGCATTAAATATTAACGCTAGTTTGCCGGATGTGATAGTTGTACTGGCCAGCAATCTTATATATAGAATATAAATATATATAATTGAACTCAAATAATATAAAAGCCGGGTTGTGTTGTAAACAATTACTATTTATATTCTGTTAAACAACATTGGTTTTTTTTTTAGTAAAAATGTCAAAAGATATATTCGCGGAAGCATATTACATAGATATAGTAGTAGTTACATACATATAATTTAGATTTCAGTGAACTAAATTAATTTTGTGTTGTCGAATTTGATATTTAAAATTCAATCAATTTTAGAACACGTCACTATTGACAATAAAGAACAACAATTGACTTCTTCAAATGTAGTTATTAATTTATACGAAACTTCATGTCCGGACAAACGTCAAAACGGCCATCATAGCGTGCCGCTATAATAATATTTCTGACTGTACACAGAAATTTTGATCATAGACAGGACACAAGTATAATGAAAAAAAATGTGTGTTACCTGGTCGTGTTGATGGTTACCGCTGGGCAGTTTCTGGACGAGGTCTCTCATAGCGTATTTACCGATGAGCTCTTTGTTCCGTTGGTCTATAGCCAGGTTTCTTAGGGCAGTTGCTACAGCGCAGACAACACGGTCCACCTCCATCCGGAGCAGTTCCACGAGTATCGGTAGACCTACGTCACAACCCCAAAAATTAATTAATACAAAAAAACCATACAACTGAACTGTGACGTTATAAAACTGATATACCCGGTTTCTGAGGTACTTTTAACAATAGTCAACTAATCTGTTCAATAACTCATCGATTTGTGTTTCCTAACATACAATTTATACCACAAACTTTAGTTCAGTTCGATTACACGTGACTCGACTAATATAGAACGTTTCTTCATCTGATAGGTTTTGTTTTGTTTTTTTTTTTATATCATAGGAGGTAAACGGACAGGTGGGTCACCTGATGTAAAGTGATCACCACCGGTTGCTAACCTGTCTTGGGGGAGAGGGGAGTAAGGGAAGTGGGAAGGAGAGAGGACGTGGGCTTCGGGCGCTCTCACTGACCGAACGAAACGCAACAATGCAAGCACTGTTACTTCACGTCGGTTTTCTGTCAAAGGGTGGTGGTGTTTGAAGATGCATCTGTCACAAATTAAGGTTTTGTCTTTTTTTTATCGAACTCTTAACTGATTTTAGTAATTGTGGTAGATTGCTGTTTTTATTAAATTCAAGAATATATATATTATACATAAAATCAATTTTAGATACCATTTTATAGAGTTAATTAGTGAAAAATTATAGAATTTGTTTTTGGTTTCAATAGCAACAGACTGGCTCGTCGAGTATTAAGAACCGTGAGTAACAAGAAATCACTATTTATCTTATGAAATAATCTATTGGATTAATATATCCGAGGACTTTAAAAATCTGGCATGACTGAGATAGAGCTGTGAGTGTTCGATCTGGACTTATTTTCTTTAATGAGTACAGTACAGGAGATTTAATTTGACATGTCGGGAAGTGAATGAGATGGTCGGTTAAGATCCGCCTTGCTTCGGTTTCGTATAGCGTTCTCTCCATCCTGATAGACAAAGGCAACAATATACAAACTCGAACTTATTTGACTATCTATGTCTTCTCCTGTCAAAACCTTGATAAATTATATACCTAAACCTTCCTCATGAATCACTTTATTTAGTGGTGAAAGTTACTGGCATTAAAATCCGTTCAGTGGTTTGTGAGTTTATCGCGAACAGACAGACAGACGTGGCAGAGGTCGTTTGATAATATGTATGATAGTAACCGCTGTAGTTAATAATTGTTATAATGCAATGTAAATGAATTTTTCGGTGGTAGAGGCACGCTGAAGCTATTATTTTCAGCATGAATGAGTCGGATCGTCAGAGGTAACTACCACCTGCCCCACAGAAACACCCACGTGAAGTAACAGTGCTTGCATTGGCAACGCACTTGCGACGCCCCTGGTTGGTGCTGCTAGTGTCTACGGACGGAGGTGGTCACTTAACATCCGGTGGCCCGTCTGTTCGTTTGCTTCCTATGATATAAAAAAAATGTACCTTTCTCCTTGCGTACGGCCGCGCGTATATCGATGGAGGGTTGCCAGTAACACGCGGCGAGGTTTTGTAGTGCGCCCGCCGCCGCCTCCAGCGTCTCGGGGTTCGAGCACGTCTGCAGCAATGACATGTACATCGGAACCACCTGTAAAACCACAAACCCACTATTCAATCCCCATCTACACCTGATACTGAAACACGTTAAATCAAAGGAGGATGAGTTGTCACTGTTCGGATCGGTGACGCTGAATCGCGTTTACTCGGCTCCGGTCGTCACCGATCGTGTTTACTGTCTGACAATGACCGCATCCTTCCAATTATTACATAATCTATACATAAAATAAAAATGAAGTGTCTGTATGTAATGACAAAATAATTTTTTTTTACTCATTGGGTACGAAAGTATGCACGCTACTGATAACAAAAATGCAATTTTAAAATGAAACTTCTTTAGGCGCATGAGGGTAAAATTTTTACAGATGTAACGTCACGCAGGTATGCAACGGAAGTGACGTCATTTGCAGTAAACGCAGATTTTTCATCTATTTTTCAAGTCTCGGAAATCTAAAGTTTTAGAATAAAATAAAAAGAATAAATAAGAAATTAAAGAATTAATTTATAAGTCTACTAAAATTATTATATAATATTATAATTACATTTAATCGATAATTATCCATTTAATAAAAAAAAATTAACGAACTAACTTAATTTACTTTAAATTAATTAATTTAATTTAATTAATTAAATTACTCTAGTTTTATTTTTTTCTTATAAATTACTTAGCCAAAGCAGTTTCACTTCTGACATGTGTACTTTGTACGCATGCACTTTTTTTTTTAATATTTGTCTGTCTGTCTGTCTGTCTGTCCATCTGTCGGTTTATTCCAGGTAATCTCCGAAACGGCTGAACCTATTTTGACAAGAATTTCACTGGCAGATAGCTAAAATTACAGCGGGTTACTTAGGCTACTCTAAATTAGACTAGCTATTAACCACGGCTTCGTTCGCAATGCTATCTCCAAAACAGTTGGACCGATTTTCACAAAATTTTCACCGGTACATAGAAGACATCATAACAAGTAATTTAGTCTTTTTTTATTTAGACTAGCTGTTAACCGTGGCTTGGCGCATAGTGCTATCTCCGAAACAGTTCGACCAATTTTTACGGGACTTTCACCGGCAGATAGCGAGTATTATAAGAAGTAATTTAGTTTATTTTAATTTAGACTAACTGTTAACCGTGCCTTCACCCGCAGCGCTATCTCCAAAACGGTTTGACCAATTTTTACGGAAACTTTCATAGGCCGATAGCTTATAGGAAGTAATTTAGGTTATTCTATTTTAGACTAGCTGTTACCTGCGACTCTGTTCGCATAAAATTTAGCAAAAAATATGTTGT
>MNPI01022136.1:0-45858 GCA_015888305.1 Antheraea pernyi | reverse complement strand
CCTATCGCCATCTTTAAGTTATAATTCACGGACTAACTATGTTAGAAAATTTACTTTATTTACATTTTATCAAAACCTAAAGCTTTATTTTTATTACTGGCTTCTACCCGTGACTTCATCCGCGTGGAAATGTTACTTTGGACTAACGCTAACTGAACATTTTCATTTTCATTTCAATTATTCGATTTATGGCACTAAAATTGGGTTTTTAGTTTTAACTCAATAACTGGGAATGCTAATAGAAGATCAATGATAGAACACATATGCAATTACTAATTTTAATTTCAATCTGCGTATTAAAGGACGGAATACATAATAGAAACTGAGCACAATATTTATTGAAATCACTGAATCATTTTGAATTGAGCCATGGGCGCCGCCATATTGGTCTTGGTTTTTTTTTCTCGAACAGACTACGCTATTGACCTAGCAAGGTCTTAAAGGCTTCACCGGACTACATATTGGCCTTGCTGTTCTCTCGAGCGTCCTTCGCTTTACCGCTACTCCATGGCCGGCTGTAATGCGACATGCGATAGATGGACCAAAAAACTTTGAGGCGAAGGAAAAGAAGTTCCATGTTTTAAAAGATTAACCATACATGTTAGTATGGGTTACATATTTAAAAAAAAAAGTGTTTATAAAAGTTATCAAATAACTAATCATCACTTAATAATTGTTGAATAATAAAAAGTCCAACTCTTCTAATCCAACACCATATACTACATGTTTTCTTTGAACCTTCTTCCTCTGGTTTCAACGTTGTTGTCAAGGTAATATTTTTTTCCAAAGACGTTTTTTTAGAACTCGCCTTATTTGCAGTAGGTGTGTTAGCTGAAGGTATCTGACTGTTAGGCGTAAGATTCATATTTATCGTTCGACTCGTAGCTGTTGTAGGTCTTGTTGTGTATAATGGTATGTAGCATGTTTTGTTTGGATAAATGCATAACGATATTAAAATAAGATAAATAATAACTATTATGTCATTATTGTCTTTTTTCATTATCATCGTTTTCTTTGAACGAGTTTTTACTTAATTTGATAACTGTTAATGTGGAATGAATTTCAGGATTAAGTTTTAGACAGATATATGTTATTTTAAGTCCATTGTCAATAATTTGTTCACGGTCGCGCAATAATAAAAATAGCACTAACTAAAAATCCATTACTGTCGAATTGGAAAACTGGTCCCGAAATGAATTTTGCAAATAAATTTTAACTATTTTTATTTGATTTCGTTCCATCAAGTCTTTCAATTTCCGCATCGAGTCAACGTTACTGTCGACTCGTTCGCTTCATAAAAACGTACTATTTTTAGCTTCATTATTTAAACGAATATTTCTATTTTACTCATGTTTACCATAAAAGTACATTAATGTTACAAAACAACATTAATTTCTACCATCAGATTAAATATACCGACTCATTAAAATGCCAAAATTATTAGTGCGTTAAATAACATTGTCGTACAAAAGATAAATTATACCCAATAATAGTGTGGTATTAAATTTACTCGGACAATTTATGTTGTAATATTTTCGTAAAGTTATTTAGGGTTTGGATAGGACCGTATAATGTTGTTATATTAATAGTTAATCCATAAAATAACATGGTAGTTCTAGTCGGGTAGTCAACCCGTCTTCGAACCCCGCATCCCGCGTCGCGTCATACTGCCCACCTGTATTATTATCTCGATCTCCCTCAGCTTACTTTTCAACGCACTCTTTCGACAATAACTATTCTGCTCCTAATTCTTGTAGTGAAATGTTATACTATCTATAATCTAACCCAATAAATACTCCAATAAAGGCAACATTCTCAAATGCGATTGATGGTTTCAAAGATTAGCACGTAAACAATTATATCTTACTACTTGCCCGTTCCGGCTTCACACGGCCGTAATAAAGAAGAGAATGAAACTTAATCTACACAAAAAAAAAAAATCATAGCAGGCAAACGAACAGGTGACCAACAACACCAGGGGAGTCGAAAGTGCGTTGCCAGCATGTGTTTGGAGGAAAGGGAGCGAGTGGGGAGATGAGAGGGTTACTTCGGGTTACACTGTTACTTCACGTCGGTTTTCTATGAGAGGGTGGTACTACCCCGGGCGAGCCGAACCATTCATGCTGAATCCAATAACAGCTTCAGCGTGGCTCTACCTGAACAATTGAATATTAATTTGTCAATTCTGTCAAGAAAATCTTCTTATGTACTGTAGTCACTAGAAGATCTCTCAGTACCAAATCTTTTACTTTTCCGCACGACCTTTCAAATATATTTTTATATACAAACCTTGTCCTGTCAATTAGAAAAACAATAAACCACCCATTGTGTGTTTTTTATGAAACGACGATGCAAGTGACAATTTTTTCGTATAGTAGGCATTTAACTGAACATTTTCAGAAAATTATTCGATTTATGGCACTAAAATTGGGTTTTTAGTTTTAACTCAATAACTGGGAATGCTAATAGAAGATCAATGATAGAACACATATGCAATTACTAATTTTAATTTCAATCTGCGTATTAAAGGACGGAATACATAATAGAAACTGAGCACAATATTTATTGAAATCACTGAATCATTTTGAATTGAGCCATGGGCGCCTCCATATTGGTATTGGTTTTTTTTTCTCGAACTGACTACGCTATTGACCTAGCAAGGTCTTAAAGGCTTCACCGGACTACATATTGGTCTTGCTGTTCTCTCGAGCGTCCTTCGCTTTACCGCTACTCCACGGCCAGCTGTAATGCGACATGCGATAGATGGACGAAAAAACTTTGAGTCGAAGGAAAAGAAGTTCCATGTTTTAAAAGATTAACCATACATGTTAGTATGGGTTACATATTTAAAAAAAAGTGTTTATAAAAGTTATCAAATAACTAATCATCACTTAATAATTGTTGAATAATAAAAAGTCCAACTCTTCTAATCCAACACCATATACTACATGTTTTCTTTGAACCTTCTTCCTCTGGTTTCAACGTTGTTGTCAAGGTAATATTTTTTTCCAAAGACGTTTTTTTAGAACTCGCCTTATTTGCAGTAGGTGTGTTAGCTGAAGGTATCTGACTGTTAGGCGTAAGATTCATATTTATCGTTCGACTCGTAGCTGTTGTAGGTCTTGTTGTGTATAATGGTATGTAGCATGTTTTGTTTGGATAAATGCATAACGATATTAAAATAAGATAAATAATAACTATTATGTAATTATTGTCTTTTTTCATTATCATCGTTTTCTTTAAACGAGTTTTTACTTAATTTGATAACTGTTAATGTGGAATGAATTTCAGGATTAAGTTTTAGACAGATATATGTTATTTTAAGTCCATTGTCAATAATTTGTTCACGGTCGCGCAATAATAAAAATAGCACTAACTAAAAATCCATTACTGTCGAATTGGAAAACTGGTCCCGAAATGAATTTTGCAAATAAATTTTAACTATTTTTATTTGATTTCGTTCCATCAAGTCTTTCAATTTCCGCATCGAGTCAACGTTACTGTCGACTCGTTCGCTTCATAAAAACGTACTATTTTTAGCTTCATTATTTAAACGAATATTTCTATTTTACTCATGTTTACCATAAAAGTACATTAATGTTACAAAACAACATTAATTTCTACCATCAGATTAAATATACCGGCTCATTAAAATGCCAAAATTATTAGTGCGTTAAATAACATTGTCGTACAAAAGATAAATTATACCCAATAATAGTGTGGTATTAAATTTACTCGGACAATTTATGTTGTAATATTTTCGTAAAGTTATTTAGGGTTTGGATAGGACCGTATAATGTTGTTATATTAATAGCTAATCCATAAAATAACATGGTTTGAATAATGAGCTAATATTTTAAATATAACCTTTAGTTATCGGATTTCCGCTTTTACTAATACTGAAACAGCTTTGTTTATGTTTCCAAAATGTAATTATGTAAACTAATACATTACAGATTTAAATAGGCAATTAAAATAGTACTATGTGTTTTCGGAATTTGATAGTGTAAAGAATAACGGAGAATCTTCTAAATCGATATTATAACTAGATGCCCTTTACACATGTTTAATTTAAAATAAGAACGGAATAATGTACTATTTTTGTAGGAATCAGACTTCGTACCTGAGTCACGCAGCTTGGTACCTTATTGACATAGTCATGCACAGTTCGGTCTTTCTCGGCAATGCTCGGTTTTCACCCAGCAAATTCTCTCGGTACAGATATCCCTCGCTATTCCACGCGGCTCGAACTATTACTTTGTTTTCAGCTAAGTTTACTTTATGACCTATATTATATAAGGTAACTGTTCTGCTTCGAACTTTCCGCAATAAATCATTACATATTATAAAACATAGTTCTCTGCCACGTCTGTCTGTCTGTTCGCGATAAACTCAAAAACTACTGAACGGATTTTCATGTGGCTTTCAGGTAGGTTTTTTTAGGTATATAATTTGTTAAGGTTTCCTTTTATTATCATGGCGACACTACTTCCGCGAGCCCGCCAGTATCATATAAAGATCTAATCGTTTTTATTTTTTATGTAACTGGTAGTTTTGAAGATTTACGAGTTTAAACAAGCAATACCTTCAAGATATTATCACAAATTAGATCCTTATAATATACATTTAAAAATAGAAATAATATAATAAATTATAAATACATTTTACTTTATTGCATAGGACAAAAAGTTTTTTTTATTGTAGCACGGCAAAATGACTGCGCCATGCCTGATGGTAATCATAGTACAATCTGAAAACAATGGCAACCACCGAGAGACAAACTATCCATTGCCAATCGCCGCTGTCATGCCGGCCTGCGTTAGTGTCTCGTCACGTTACACAACTGCTTATGTCCACACCGCAGTATTGTTCTTAATTATGTATAATCAGTTTCATACTGTTTGCAACAGGCAGGTCATTGTTTCGACAGAAATTAACAATTAGTAACGAATATGTGAGCATCGAGCCTTTAGATTACCTAGCGACGTGTCAACGAGCCATAAAAGATAAATTATATTATATGAACAAACTAGCTGAAGCGATCATGTGTTGCTGTGACTTAGCCATTACGTGATTAAAATTATGATAAAGTATTTGGATACAGAAAAAGCGAGTTTATAATGATATATGATGATGAACAGTCGGTCCTACAGTTTTCTGTCGACAAACTAATTTAAAGCTCCATCTGTTCGAGACTTACAATATATAACAATAATTTCATTTGTAATTTTACAATAATGAGACCATTAACCAAAGTGTAAATTATCCTATCTCTCAAATTAGACCAAATTATACATAAATGGCAACTTTCATGGAGATCATTTGAGTAGTTTAGAAGGTCATCGTGAACAAACATCATGAGAATGTAAGTGACCGTATTTATGCTCTAAGCTCTAAGGAAGCTTCCCAATTAGTCGGCAGAGTGCAACGTGGGCATTATCCGACTTCAGTGATTGTTTGATGGGGTATTAGCTATGAAGGCGTGACTGAGCCATACTTTTGTGAGAAAGGTATCAAAACATCGGCACAAGTGTATCAAGATACCGTTCTTGAGAAGGTAGTGAAGCCCCTTAACAACACCGTGTTTAATAACCAAGAACGATCCTTCCAGCAAGACTCGGCGCCGGGTCATAAATTTTTTTTTTTTTCCTCGAACTGACTACGCTATTGACCCTGCAGGGTCTTCACAGCTTCACCGGACTACTAAGGCGAGCACTTAAGGCACTCAGCCGATTTGGTTTTTTTAGGTAACTCACAAGGGCGCACGCGCACCTCGGCTTGGGCTGTTACCTGGAAAAAGTTGCGTCTGAGCTAGCTAACTATTCTAAGCTATTCATACATATATACATTTGTGAACCATACAATCGAAATTGCATGATTCACAAATGAATACGTGTATATCGGAATACTGCATATCGGAACATATTGCGCTCCTGTTTTGTATGGAATGTAAACGATAAAATACTGCAGTAATTTTCCTCATGCTTTTAATTTCAGTCTAATTATATTTATTATTATTTAAAATTAATTATATTGCAGTTCATCACTACTATATATTCCATCGGATGGATCGTCTATAATAGCGTGTAATTTTTAGTCACTTTCTTCGTACAGATTACCTACCTATACAAGTAATAAACAATTGCCAATCATAGATAGGTAAGCACAGAACTTCAAAACCGCTGCACCTACTTTGCTCATTCTTTTTATGTGTTCGTAATTTCCAGGACAAAGTTTATATGGAAATGTTTGAAAAATCGCACGTAAGGGTAATAAACAATTTGGGTTATAATATCGACCTAAAAAAAGTATGTGAGACAGAACGGAGTAGGGAGGGAGATCTTCAAAAATATTGATAGATTGACGTTTAGTTGTTCAATTACCATTTTAATATGATACATGATCGTACTGTAAAGGGAAGATTTGGCTTGTTAATGCATTGTCTTCGTTAATACACCAGTACGAAATCAGGTCGCGCATTTTGTGTAAGATAAATTATGTTGTATTATCGAATTGGTACTAACGTCCCTTTTGAATGCCTTTCTACCTGAAGCATAGCAGGTGAAGTACAAAGCAAGTTGAGAACAGTTGCATCTACGTCGAGAATGTTTTAATATTTCTTTTGTGCGATGAATCACGTTGTTTCTCATATGGCCTTTTTTTTAACTTATTACGCTATTGACCTAGCAAGGTCTTAAGAGCTTCACCGGACTACCGCGTTTTGCGACTTTGTTCTCATGAATATGGCTTTATTGTTTAAAGAAAATTAGGAATTTCATTTTTAATTGTAATTTTGTTATTACTAACTTCTATAACTTTTTTTTTCTCGAACTGACTACGCTATTGACCTAGCAAGGTCTTAACAGCTTCACCGGACTACTAAGGTGAGCGCTTAAGGCACTCAGCCGATTTTTGTTTTGGCAACCAGCTCAAGGGTGCACGGCACACCTCGGCTTGGCTGTTGCCTGTTTATGCAATTCGCGACCTATCAACACGTTCTATCACCGTAAGCGCGAGCGCACTACTGGTGTAGCGGGTGGCCGGCGGGGTGGGCGGCGCGGCGCCGGGTACCGGAAAATATATTTTCTGTATTTGTGCGCCATGGGGTGCACCGGTGACCTCAGCTATGTATTTGACTGTAACTATGTAACCCATGTACAGAATTGAATAAAACTTATTTTCTATACGTATCGTAACATAATAAACAAATTACGACCAAAAGTATTTTTACGATTTTTATTTTTTTCTATCGGCGTTTAACGTGTTAAAATTTTGTTATTTTAAAATTAAATACAGACACTTCATTTTTATTATATGTATAGAAGACTATATACTCACAATAGGTGAACAATCCCCTGGTCGTCCATTTCGTACATCGGCCAGTTCTCAACGAAATTCTACAACAAGATATATGGTACTTGGCCATATCTATGAAAAACGGTATGTTTGAATATATTTTACTATACTGTAATATACTAACCATTTCCTCGTTCGCAATACGTTCCTATTCCATCGCGCCGCCCACCCCGCCGGCCACCCGCTACACCAGTAGTGCGCTCGCGCTTACGGTGATAGAACGTGTGTTACTAGATCAATTACGTTCCTACTATCTTAGCTGTCATCATTTTCTTATTGAATAGTTAATGTGCGAGCCTTTAGATATGGATTTAGCTATGGAGGAACACATTTTTTTCAATTGCCCCAATTTAGTATTGTATTGTATGATATTTTACTTAACAATATTCTACGTCCGTCTGATTTTAACAAAGGCACAAAACTGTGTATTTTCTCCTCTTGTCAATAATCTGGCTAATCCTATATGTTTTAACAAAATTAAACTTTAACATAACGTAATAATTAACAGTAATTATTATGTAAATATATATTTATTTAAGGCATAATGTCGGTAATTGTTGTGTTTGTCTTTGCGTATCTCAGTAGCCTAATCTATAAGAACTAAATTATATAATACAAATTTATACTAACTATAAAGTGACTCTCCCATGACTGACTTGACACTGGTAGAATTCATGTCTATGAAACTCCATTATTAAAAAGTTGAAGTTAGTGAGTTTGGATGTTCAGGGTAATCTTTGATACTACTGATCCGAGTTTAAAAATTCTTTCACTGTTAGAAATGTTAAATAAAGGAATAAAACCCGTGGCAAAATTTATTACTGTTAGCTTTACAAAATATACGAGACACCATATATCTAAGTTTAATATGTCAGCCGAAAAGATTGTTTTTATCTGAAAAAGAAAATAAATGTTACAATTACTGATTACAAATTACTAAAGTTATTAGATAAAGGGCTTATCATGTATACTTTACAAATACTTATTGAAACAAATAGCTCTAAATACCAAATTGAAAATATTATGGAGATAAAGTTTATCTATTACAGCATGTTAATTGATGAAGTTGGTTTCGAACCAATAATAACATAAAAACTAAAAGCCGGTAAAATGATTGCGTTGTTGCGAGAATAGTCAATGAGGCGTGGAGGTGAGGGCCACAGGAGCATCGCAATGGATACCCGGAAGACATTTCTTGACAACATATATAGAATACTTTGGGTACACAATTGGACCTGGTAAATGACACTACAATCGGGTTCTAGGTTTTTTTTTATTTTTCCCGTTTGGAAATAAAATTGAAACCAGTAATAACCGACTTGGTTCAGATGAAGTTGCGCGGGTAGCTAGTATAATATAAAATGTAAATCTGAAATCCTTTGAGCGAAGTAAAATATTGAAGGCCGATCGTGAGGCGTAGCGTGGGGTTTTGAGAACTGAAGACATTTGGTCAAATAATGAAAACCGAGAAGAGCTTAAGTGTAAATACCTATGTTGGCTAGATATCATACGGCAAAGTTCAATCGTATAGTGTCTCCTGATCAAATAATTTCTGAAGTGAAAACTTATTTAACCGAGTTGAATAATTAAAAAAAAATATATGAAAGTGGAGAAACTTATGAGTTCGCATCACCGATAACCTTGACATGCTCGTGGTGTATTGCGATTGTTTCAAACATTGTATATACTCTACTGTATACGCACATATGTGTATATGCGTATTTGAAATTTTGGATTGGCAACATCTTCTAATTTCGCGTTACCGATGATGTCGACATTCTCGTGACGTATTATTGCGCTTATGTCAGACTAACAACGCGTAGTATAGCGGCGTGTGCACATGTAAAATTGATATTTTGTATTAAGTTTTTGCAGCCCATCGTGCTTTTGTTTAATGAATAAAATATATGAAAATATATATTATGACTGCTCCGATTAGCAATAGATGTGAAAGCTAGACTAATGCTAATAAATTCAATTGCCTTAAAAAAGCACAAGGTTCTTGTTCCATTGCTGTGAGTTCTGACGACAGTTCTTATAGCTGCAAAGTTTTTATACGCAACTCTTACCTTTTTTATTTTCGTGGGGAAACCCATTATGGGAACCCACCCTCCCGAGAGAGAGAGTGGGTTATGTCCGGCTCGCATGGACTAAACCCCCACGGTGCACCGATAAACCGTATTGTTGGGGCGGCTAGGGATCGTTCTATGCTAATCACCTTGGATAGCCGCTCCAACGGTCCGCCCAGCGAAAGATGGCCGCTGGGTTTCTACCAAATAGGAAGACAGACTGGGCACTCACCAGTTGCCTTTCCTCGTCAGCCGCACCTGTGCAATGAGGAGATGCCCTCCCCGGCCTACCCCTCAGGTGCGGATGTGGTGGCGGGGGGAGTTGGGCAAATCGCCGCCTCCTCCCGCCGGTCCTCCGTTAGCCGAGAAGGCCACTCATAGGATTTACCAGAAGGAGGCCATCGTGCGCCATGCCTGTTTGTTGCCGAACATGGCCGAAACCACACTCGGCAGCGACAGATCCCTATTTCCCACCGCCGCAGCCAGAACGCGGTGCTGTCCTTCCCAAGCGGCACATTCAGATAGAGTGTGCTGACGCAATCCTTACCTAACTGCGTAGAAAGTAATTCAAAATGATATTTAAGTGATTCTGCGATGCTTCACTAGTATGTATGTAGGTAGTATGTACATGTAATGATTCCTACCTTCTTATTACTAAAAAGTGTATATTAGGTATCTCCTTAATTTTACATATTCTAATCTTTAGAGTCTAATAGTAGTTCAATTAACCTAGCTCTTAAAAGACCAACACTAACAAATTATTTGTTGTAAGAGAAATTACGAGAAGCAGAAGGTTCGATTTGAAGTATTTTTATAAATTCTTTAGTAACATACGTAAAAATTATTGTAACAAACAAACCAGAACGTATAAGTAGTTTAGAAACATCATGAATTACAAATTATTTTCAGATTTCATTATATTGAAATATCGGTTTTCAATTACGAACGATTCCGAGAACCGATATTATTCTAGCAATAATAGAAGTTATTTTAAGATTGTTAACTGGAGTACAATTAACATCGGCAAAGAAAATTAAGTCTTTCAATTTCGTAAGATGTTCACAAATATAGAGGAGGTAATTGTGTATCATTAACACACGGGTGAACAGAGTATTGGGTAAATCGTCATCTATTGTGATTCGTTAAAATAAAGATAATGTACCCTACTGACTTTTTCTTTTTTTATAGTAGCACGGCAAAATGTCTGTACTGTGCCTGATGGTAAGCACAGTACAATCCAAAAACAATGGCGACCACCGAGTGACACACTATCCATCGCCGGTCGCCGCTGTCATGCCGGCCTGCGAAAAGCTGGATATGCACAGGCTGATCCCGAAACGCGACCCGCAAAAGCGAATCACTATGATGGGCTTTTTCACCATATACATGGTGGTTGCGACCCATTCAGGCTGTAAAACCTTACCACCCCGCTTTCGCCATTGCCTCGTTCGTTATTCAGTAGCACTCAGTAGTATTCAGTAGGGTGTACCACGTGCAGGTGAGGTTGGCTTGGGTGTCTCACGTCTTAGATGTTATATGACACCCCTTACACCCTTACTTAAACATAATAGATCCCAAAATGACTTAGCCACCATTAAGAAATCTACAATCTATAAATAATCGTGCGTGTTATGTCGCCCTTCTCAAAAATATGTTTATGTTTGAAGAATCCGATATCGTAGAAAGAACACATTGGCCGAGAAAAAGATTCAAAATTGCCAATACGGCAAAGATATGATATTTCGAGGTTCTTTCACGGTCAGATGAAAGCTACCATAAGGCGGTGGCTATGGAGAAATACTAAAACCATTAATTAAAAGTTAACAATAGTATTATTCATGATCGAAAGAAATAGTAATTTATAAAATAAAATTCCACTTACCAATTTAGATTAATAAAAGTACGAGAATTCATAAAAAATCATTGGTACATTGCCAGAGTTCGCATCTGCAGACATCGGATTGATATTCCAACAGTCAAACCACTAGACAAAGTAAGTTATATAAAAAAACGATTATGTCTCATAAGTAGTTTGTTGGGAATGCACGTGAAAGCATGTTATGAGTCGGATCTTTCGATGAATGAAAACATCCTGATAATACAAAACATATTAATAACAGTGTAGAAATATTTTAGTAAGAAGACAGTATAGCCTATATATCTTGCGATAATGACTATCAAAACCACATTCGAGGATAATAAAGATAACATGCAAATATACCCGATACATATACACGTGATCATATGAGAATTCAAAGGATTCACTTAAGCCCTTTATCGAGCATAATCATCCATAGATATTGCTTTATAGATGTTGATAATGGGCTTATATTATCTTGTGGTAGACGTTTATCGACTGTTAATAATGTTGATTATACAGTAGTGTCAGGTTTGAGGTTGTTTATACTATTTGTTGTTTGTACTGGTTGGAAAGAATATTAGCTTAGTAAAATGAATGAGTCACCTTTGATGGGAACTCTCAAAGGTTCTGGCCAATTATTTCGCAAATTTTTACGGACTTTTTAAAATCTTTACTAGCCGACTCTTGTCTGTTTTCTAGGCATTAAAAAGTGGCTAAGGGTCAATTGCGTTTGTTCTTTATTTATTTAAATCATACATTTACAGAATACGGTTCTGCTAATTATTTTGTGGAATGGGTTACCCGGCATGGTTTTGCCAATGGCATGAGATGGGGCTCTTCAAAAAAGGAATAAAACACGCTTTTGAAAAGTAACAAAACAGTGACGTTCCTCGTCTTTCAGTTGTTCGTAGACGATTGTAGCCAAGTGTTGTGTGCTGTCTTTTGAACGCTGTCGGATTAAAGGGCATTTACAGTTTCGCGGGGTTTGGTGGCCAGCGAGAAAGGGACACAGCCAAAATGGTAGCTAAGACAAGAATGCCAAATAGGGCGCACCTCAGCTTGCGTATAAATTCCCTCAATTCGAGTCCAAATAACCATGCGTGTATCTTTGTAACATATGCTTTCTAATACATATTACATGTCTTTAGGGACCGCCAATTATAGCTAAGATTATGAACCAAAAGAAAAAATAAAACAATTCTCTCATAGTGGGTTTGCAGGAGTGTTAAGTGGTTGTCTAATGAATACAGTGTTGTTGTATTGCATGAGTAGCGTGTTCCAGAGTTTGATTCTGGACGAAAAGACATAACACAAAGAAAGCCCTAGCATAATTTCTTCTGTATAATAAAAAAACATACTTTGCCTGATTGTAAAAACTGTTACATAGTTAACGACATACGTCAGATATTAATGGAATGTATCTGAAACAGAGTGGAGAGGAATAATCTTACAGAACATTTTCATCTTAGTTATTAAGATCAGGTAACATTTCATGTAATATATATAACTTTGTTGTTAGTCCTTATAAATGATATCTGCGAGTTCAAAGCTGGCGTATCCCTAACGATTAAAGGACAAAATTCCAAGAAAAAATAAACAGAGGATTGCAAGAGAAAGGCTATATCATCATTTGTGAGATTTTTTGGCGATATCTTGGAATGCCCTGTAGTGGTCTTTATATTTTATACATAATCTTGTGTTATTTGGCTCTATATTGTGTAATATTGGTGGTGCTTTACGTAATATAGTTTGGTTATTATGCTCAAGTGAAGTGGATCGGAACTAAAACCACGGAGAATGGATTCTGACTCGCCACAAAAACTACCACGAAAGTTCTGACAAGATGGCCACCATCTTGTTAGTTCATTGTAATTGTATCAGGAAACTTGTAATATCGATACTCACTTGACAATGGCAGTAATAGTCTACTAGAAGACTGGTTGCCAAAAATAAAATAGAAGAAGAAGATCATTTGTCATCTCAGTGAGCTAGCTGTTCATTACTCTTTTTTTTATTGTAGCACGGCAAAGTGATTGCACTATGCCTGATGGTAAGCATAGTACAATCCAAAAACAATGGCGACCATCGAGTGACACATTATCCATCGCCGGTCGCCGCTGTCATGCCGGCCTGTGAAAAGCTGGATATGCACATGCTGATCCCGAAAGGCGACCCGCAGAAGCGAATCACTATGACGGGCTTTTTCGCCGTATACATGGTGGTTGCGACCCAGTCAGGTTGTAAAACCCTATTACCCCGCTTTCGCCATTGCCTCGTTCGTTATTCAGCAGGGTGCACCACGTGCAGGTGAGGTTAGCTTGGGTGTCTCAAGTCTTATGATGTTATTCGACACCCCTTATATCCATAGTCATACCTAAATCTAATTTAATAAAATAGTCATCGATTAACGTAATTGTTTCATTAGTGAACTGCTTAAGAATGCCTGTAGAAACAATCTGAACTTTCTAAATAAATTATTTTACTTTGAAAGTTTTGTAATCTACTAAAGAACGATATTAAAACTTACAACTTCAAGAACTTGGTATTAAATTTAGCCACTAACTTCTAGAATTACTCTGAATGAGAGAAAAAAACGATATGAAAATTTTAAGTGTCGTTTGTCAGGGCTAATATCGCCATAATGGTTGAACGGATATTAATGAAAAATATAGTGGCAGACAGTGGAGTATTATGTATACTTATATATAATTATGCTTTTCTGTTAAGTTAAGTAATAATGATAATATTTAAGCGAGGTATTACGATTAAACATATGCTGAAATAAAATATGGCGCAATATGTGCATATCTGTATAGCGCTTCACATTCTACTGAACTTGTGGGTTGTTAGATTTATGTAATGTTTTGTGAGAGTGTCGTTGATGTGTCAATATAGAAATAAATTTAAAAAATTCACAATTAATCTACTACAGCGATTTCGAGATTAGTATCTACGCTGTTTTAAAGAGGACGAGGACATCAAATCGGTAAAAGGTTTATTATGGTTAAGTTATAATTTCAAAAAAACTCTCACACTCGTTTATCTGCTTCTGTGAACTCTGACAACAAAAACAAATACTTCGAATCATAGTGTAAAAGAAACAATACGTGCAATTGATATAATAGTTACTTCCATAAGCGATAATAAATTAGTTATTTATTCTATTTTTAATTTACCTTTTTACAATTATTTAGTACTAAGCTAACTAAGCTAACCTAAAGCTAACCCGTGCAACTTCGTCTGCACCAAATCGGTCATTAGCGGTTTCAATTGTATTTTTAAACGCAAAAAGTCTTAAAAATCCCAAAAATTCGATTGCAGCGACATCTACCGCTTCCATCTGTGAATTCAAACTATCCAGAGACTCACGCAAACATATACTCTGTTGGTAAATGAAAAACTTTAAAATAATTCTAGAATGCGTACAGAGCATCACCTACCGAGTCCAATTAAAATAAAAACGAACCTACATATATTGTCGATAAATGTCTTCCCATTACCCCTTGGGTTGCTCCTGTGTCGCTCAACTTCGCGCCCGTTCACTATTCGCATAGAGCCTAATTCAAGACTCAAGAATATCCAGAAAACTAAACTAAAACTCTAACACACGTACTGACAGAACTCTAATTGAGATTCATCTTTTACAATGCAATGTAACTATTACGTAAGTTTATGTTTTAGGAAAAATCTTGTCACCTTTGTTAAGCAGACATCTTTTATACAATAAAATAAATGTAAACTAACAACATATAAGTATCAGTTTCGTTTCAAAGTCAAAGGAAAACAATTACAAAGGTACAAACACATACGAGGATCATATATCAATAGAATTAAGCCTACTTAATACATTTTGTGCTTCTAATTCTCTAACTGATTGATAATTACGCGTAGAAATGTTATGTAGCCGTAGCTCAATTATAATGTATTGTACATTATATGAACAGTCAAAGGCGTCGGTTCGGAACCCGGCGATCATTTTTTAAGTAGCATAGGGTGATGAAATATAGCTTAAATTTTTTTCTGATCTGTCTGCTATCACAAAGAAAATTTATCAAAATCTGTCAAGAATTTGATTAATCAAAGATTTTTGACTTTCGTCCGTTATCCTGTAGAACCTCTTGCATTTTATGAGACAAAAAGTATCTTAGATGTAACCCTGTAATATTAGTTATCACTGTACTAAGTTTCGTCAAAATTAGTTCAATACTTTCAGAGTGATACGTGTTCACGGAGACAGACAGACAAAAATTGTAAAAGGATTATTTATGACTTTTATATCGAGACCAAAGCCTACCCCGATTATAATTTTCAAAAGATGTTTATTGTACAGAATTGGCCTGGTTACAGTTTTATTATAGTACAGATTTTGCTCGCAACTTCGTTTGCGTTTATGTAGTATTTGACCTTATTTCAGTAACAGTACTTTCATTGTGAGTGAAAAATATATGCTCTTTTTTATTAGTGAAAATGACGCCATCCACGATGACGCCTTCTTCATTATTTAGTCGTTAAGTCGACAACGACAAATATGATATTAAAGATAAAAGCGAATAATGAGCAGATACAGTAATATAATTTTAAATATTGTTATGAAATGCCTATTGAGTTGCGAACGATCCGACGATTTTAGTCAGATAGCAGTATTAGCCTGCCGCCGCTTTTTAAAAAAGCATACAGTCAATAGTATGGTATAAAAATACAATCAATAGCACGAACGTGCGGGTTAAAATAATTACACCGACATGCCGAAATATTCTATTTCTTATATGCCCGTATTTCATTCTCTTATGTTATATTTCGTTTGGTTTGAAGGTAAATCCTTACAATTCATAATCTATACCAAAAGGTCGCAAGGCGTTAAATTAAATTAAAACTTACTTGAACTATACTGAAAGTCGAAGTGGTTTGGAATTTTCTGTACATTTTTCCCGTCAAATGGATAATAATTTTCCGACTCATCTTGTAGTCTCAGCTCAGCTCCTTATATAATTGAAACATGTAACAAGTTTCGAATTAGTTTCTTAGTGACAACTTTTATAATTTAAACAGGGCGCTAACCTCCCACGCTTCTAAGGCATAATAACATAAGTTTTAACATTTTTATTTTTGTACTACCTATGCCCCGCCGTTTTACTTGTATTTCCCATTTATTTTTCTCTGCTCTTGACTCTGACCATCCCGTATCACTCTACAACGCTTGCCTACATATTGACTTCATTCTCGTTGGGTGGTATAATTGTCCCGCTCCTAAGGGTCACAGCATGATGTTTAATAACTTGTAACTTTTGTAAACGAATAGACTATTAAAGGCAAAAGACATTTTTCACAGCTCATACCACACTGTAACGCTCCACATTATCTGACCACATAAGTACTTCATTCTTTCAATGGTTAATGCGATTCTATGTTGCTTATAACCTTTGTAAATAAATTTACTGTTAAATGCAAAGTTCTTTAAATTTCATATCCCGCATCGCTCTACGTTGTCTGTTCGCATAATTCCTTCATTCTCTCTGTATGATATTGTTGTTCTGCTCCTAAGGGTCAAAGCGTGATGTTTAATAGCTTATAACTTTTATAAATAAATAAACTATTAAATGCAAAATAAAAATAATATTCAAAGCTCATACTATCTTGTAACGTTTGACATTGTCCGGCCGCATAATTATTTCACCCTCGTAGTGTGATATTATTATTTTGCTCCATAGGGCCAAAGCGCGGTGTTTAATAGCTTATAACTTTTCTTTTGTTGTTTGCATAAGAAACTTAAGTTGGAATGCGGACTATCGTAAAGTTAATATTAAGAGCCCACATTTTCAGGGATTTTTTTATCAATTTAGAAGCATTTGAGCCCCTGTTAGCAAAGAAATTTGAAAAAACATCGTAATTATGATACTAAATTATATTCAGTTTGGAGTTTAATTACCACATAATTGTCTGTCCGCATAATTCCTTCATTCTCTCTGTATGATATTGTTGTTCTGCTCCTAAGGGTCAAAGCGTGATGTTTAATAGCTTATAACTTTTATAAATAAATAAACTATTAAATGCAAAATAAAAATAATATTCAAAGCTCATACTATCTTGTAACGTTTGACATTGTCCGGCCGCATAATTATTTCACCCTCGTAGTGTGATATTATTATTTTGCTCCATAGGGCCAAAGCGCGGTGTTTAATAGCTTATAACTTTTCTTTTGTTGTTTGCATAAGAAACTTAAGTTGGAATGCGGACTATCGTAAAGTTAATATTAAGAGCTCACATTTTCAGGGATTTTTTTATCAATTTAGAGGCATTTGAGCCCCTGTTAGCAAAGAAATTTGAAAAAACATCGTAATTATGATACTAAAATTATATTCAGTTTGGAGTTTAATTACCACATAATTATTGTTGATTTATATAAAAAATCTCGCTTTTGCCTTTCTTGGACCTATTTTTATGCCTAGATCAGGAGATAGCATAGTGCACCATTTGCAGTTTTATAATTGGATACACGGATTTGTGCCAAATCCGAATGCTCTATATTTGCCTAAAGATCAGACTTTTTAGATTTGATTCGCATAAGATAGATTTCTACTCAGATGTATTCGTATTGCATATTATATCATTCTTTAATACACATTTCTTACTATCCACATGCTTAAACAAACTAAAAACTATAGAAATTCAGAGCATTAAACTTTCAATGCATAGACTAAATTAATCTTTGTTTTATGTGCGAATGAAATAAAAGCAAGACATTTTGGTATTTATTTTATTAACGGTATAATTAAATCATAATGGGACTTATTTAAAAGAGATATGAAAAACTCTTTATACCAAGATATAATCCATCGTGGAAATTAGAGAACGTAAAAAATTGGATTTCATAAACTCGGTTTATCCGTATTTTTACGGTCTTATTATACGAAATGAAGCCTGAAAAACATGTTTATTTCCTGTTTATATCTTTATGGTTTTCGAGGGATGCCTCGGATTATTATATTCTACTACTTGATGCGCTATTTAAAATATATTAAAATTACATATGGGAAAATATGCCGTAATAAAATTATCAAATTTATATTCACTGACCTTTTTTTTATATAATAGGAGGCAAACAAACTGGATGGGTCACCTGATGTTAAATGATCACCGCCGTCCATAGACACTAGCAACATTAGGGGAGTTGTAAGTACATTGCCAGCCTGTGTTTGTGAGTGGGGGTGAGGGAAGGTAGGCCGCCAGCGCTCTCACTGACCGAACGAAACGCAACAATGCAAGCACTGTTACTTCACGTCGGTGTTCTGTAAGAGGGTGGTACTACCCCGGACGAGCCGACCCATTTATGCTGAAACCAGTAATAGTTTCAGCTCGTTTCTACCACCTACAGTTATTATTGTTATTGTTAATAGTGTATTTGATGTCATTTCTCATCGACAACCCCTAAGAAAACATCATATTTTTAATCTATACGGTGGCAAAGTTTCATAAATTCTTTACCAGTGTTCATATTAGGAAGCCTTGTGCAAAACTTCACACTTCTAGACCCACCGATTTAAACAGTGCATTGTCTGTAAGTTGGTGTTGACGAATTTTTTATTTTAATATGAAATTATTTCATATACTCAGCCAGATACATGTTTCTTGTGACTTGACTTATATGAAAAAATATAATTTATGTAAAATCAATGGAAATACAAAATGGCGGGCTTTTACAAAATTGTAAAATACTATGTCTATTAAAAGGAATCCCTAAATAATAAAAAAATGTAGTAAAATAACTTGTAAATGTAGATCCTGTATAAATTAAGCTAACACTAACACGCGGCGGAAGCTCTCAAAAGGAAAAAACGCTCCTATTTGTCTTACCTTATATAGCCTTCCTCGATAAATGAGCTATCTAACACTGAAATAATTTTTCAAATCGGACCAGTAAGTAGTTCATGAGATTAATGCGTTCAACGAAAGAAGCAAACCCTTCAACTCTACAATATTAATATAGATACAGGAGAAATACAAAATGGCGGATTTTTATAAAATGGTGTCATCCTTCATAAGTGTAAGTAATACGATTTTGTTCACTCTTCTCAAACTAAAATTATAAAACATATCCTCGGGAGTAACTTAGTCTTTGTTTCATTAAAATCGGTCCACTCTAGCAAAAGTTATTGTAATTTTAATGGCGCCGCGACTTAAGTATGAGAGAAAATACGATGAAAGAAATACGTTCAAATGACTTTATTAGTCATTGTTTTGTTCATCACGTGGACGCAGTCGTGGGCACAGCTTACTATAAAATAAACTTGAAATATCTATTACATTACATTAACATCCAATATTAGATCTTGTATTATTCAATTATACGTAAGATTGACATTTATTACAGTACCATCAGTTAATTAACGATTTATTGAAACAGAACCCCTAGACGACTGTAATGGATGCTTTGTTAATACACAGATCCAACAATTTAATTAACCAACGCAAAGGCCAACAGTGATTATTTGGTTACTTCGTTAATTCTCCTATGGAGTTCTCGTTGATAAACAAAAATGTCTTTTAATGTTGTTCACACAAATAATGTTGATTCTGTGGTCTTTTGTTTATTTATGTGCCTAAATAGAGTATCCATCTTCAATCAGTCAATTGATGGATTACTTTATTTGTTGTTGCGAGGTTAAATTTATGTGGAGCAGTGCAGGAACCAAAAATTGTCTACTTTTTAGTACCACCTGCGGAGCACGTGCAGGGGAATGAGAGGCACACTTCTTGCGGACGGAAGTAATATCAGTCTAACCATTGATTTTGTTAAAGGACATATTAACTTATACTATACTGGCAAGACGACGGAAAACTAACCACTGTCCTATTTTATATTAGTTTTATTTCAAGAGCTAAACAAAATAGTTTATTCCTTGGAAATAATTTTTCCACTTATCCTCCTATTGTGTCCTGACAACGTGTATGCAAAATTTCATAATTTTTTTTTTTTTTTATGTCAAAAGGAGGCAAACGAACAGGTGGGTCACCTGACGTTAAGTGATCACCACCGTCCATAGACACTAGCAACACCAGGGGAGTCGCAAGTGCGTTGCCAGCCTCTGTATGGGGGAGGGGGAGGGAAAGGAGAAAGGAAAAGGGGAAAGGAGATGGGCCTCCGACGCTCTCGCTGACCGAACGAAACGCAACATTGCAAGTACTGTTACTTCACGTCGGTGTTCTGTGAGAGGATGGTACTACCCCGGGCGAGCCGACCCATTTATGCTGAGACTAGTAATAGCTACAGCGTGGCTCTACCACCTAGCAAATTATGATCGGTTGCGTTAAAGCGAATTAAAAAAAAACAAACACTCATCTTCTCATTTATAATATAACAGTACTTCACAGTATCACTACTTTATAGACGTATTGTTAACAATTTTTCTAGATAAACTAACATATACTTTCCACGTATAAACTTCTATAAAATTGGCCTTGAACACAATGTTTTTGTGTGCAGTATTCGCAATTAGCGTCTTACAGAATAGTTATTTATTTAAAGAAATCGAAATAAATACATGTACATACAGTAATAATTATGGATTCATTTCAATAGGTAAAAAAGCCTCGCAGTGCGAAGACATTGCCCATATGATTCAGGAAGGTAGGCTGCGATGGTATGGTCATGTGAAAAGAAAGCCGCCAGACTACGTAGGGAATTTAGCACTACAACTGTCCCTTCAAATCAAATCTAAAATACTTTATTTAATTTAGGCCCTAAGAAGGCGCTTATGAACGTTAAAACTACCAACCCGCATGACATGGCTCTTACACTTACAGTCCAACAAATTGATAATACGCTTTGGGATTTTCTTATAAAACCTAACACTATTACTTAAAAAACCTGTTACTGCGTGTGAGACATGGGAAGACCAGTTTGTCACAGTTTATAGTATTTAGATTATGCCGATCTTTTACGAAATCCAGCTATTCAAAGTTTTACGGACTTTCTGGTCAAAGGCAAAGGCGGGGCCAAAACAAATTGTAATCATGTAGTGCTGAAGATAGCAAAGTTCCTGAATGTGATTTCAAGGCCGGAGCGTAGTGGAGAAACAAAATAATGGAAGGCTGACCCCACCACCATGTGGGAGTAATAATTAAGACGAGGGAGAGAGGTAAAACATATTAAATTATCAGCTCTCCTTGACTATCCTTTTCGATCAACAATAACTAGATAAGGGGTTGGCCTGAAAAATACGTCTCGGTAAATAAGAGCTCACTTGAAATGTGTGCCCTTAATTTGTTTAGTGTGTTTGAAACACAGCTAACGTAAGCCCGTTTCACATGCCGCAGTGTATTCAAAAGATGCAAAAATAATACCCGAAAAAGCAATTTAACGACCGGAGTATCTTACTTTCGCTAAATACATGTTGAATAAGTTATATTTTAAGCTTTAAACTAACAAATAATATAAAATTTTGAACAAAATTACCGATTTTGGCAAATGTATGGCCTCGTCACGCACAATAACGGGAAAACGTACTTTATTAATTACGTGTTAAGGTTGAATTCACACTAAATGTTGTTTATGTTGTCTTTTCATTTGTGAGGTGAGTAATTTATTACTTTGCTCGTTTTATCGTATGTATCAGATAATATCTTGAACATTTGTGCCTTTATTACTAGATGTTATGGTTGTAATTAGGTATAACTTAAAACTGTTTTTAAAACTTTTTTTCTCCCTTTCTTAGTAAACAAATAGCTACACATAAGTATGGTTATTGTTGATCGAAGACTATCCTAGAGATAAACATCTTTCCCAACATTTTTTTGGAATTAACGTTATATCATCTTCGACTACATCTACAAAAAATATTGTAGGCATTGTGTTTAAATGCCTGTAACAGAATAAAAAAAGTACATGCAAAAGAATGTTAATCATGAAAATTCATCAAACTTAGAAAATATCTCTTAAGTATTGATAAATGTACAAAGAGAATTTTGCCAAAGTAATTTCTATTTATAAGAGAGGCGTTCATTGAAAAATGTTCGATAGTTGCGCATCAGCTTCCAATAAAGAACTCATAAAACTTCTATGAATAGCAAAAGGCAAACAATTTCCATTCCTCATGGCTGATATTGAAATATTTTTGTTAAGCTATACATTGTTATGATGCCGATATCTTTGTTACATTTTACCAATTGGAAACATTGTCTTTAGTTCCTTTTTGGGAACTAATCTCTTAGGTTATTACTGCCATTGTCCATTAGGTAATATTATAATCGTCTTGTGATAAATTCAATGTTCTAAAAAGATTTGTTAGAAATTTCCAGGGAGTTTTTGTGGCGTCTCAGATATTTTTATTTTTATTGTAGTACGGCAAAGTGACTGCACTATGCCTGATGATAAGCATAGTACTTTCCAAAAAAAATGGCGACCATCGAGATATACACTATCCATCGCCGGTCGCCGCTGTTATGCCAGCCTGCGAAAAGCTGGATATGCACAGGCTGATCCCGAAACGCGACCCGCAAAAGCGAATCACTATTACGGGCTTTTTCGCCGTATACATGGTGGTTGCGACCCAGTCAGGCTGTAAAACCCTACCACTCCGTTTTCGCTATTACCTCGTTCGTTATTCAGCAGGGTGCACCACGTGCAGGTGAGGTTGGCGTGGGTGTCTCAAGTCTTATAATGTTATTCGACACCCCTTACACCCCAGAATCCATGCTCCGTGGTATTATTTTCCAATCATTTCACTTGTACACTAAAAAGCTAAATGTATTACGTAAAATGCCACCAATATTACAAAATATAGAGTTAAATAACACAAGATTGTGAATAAAATATAAAAGCCACTACATGACACTATGGGACTAAGATACCGACAAAAACTCCCGCGAATTTCTTATCGTCGTGTCCTCATCGCCAATTGTTTCGACAATTATATATATTTGAAAATAATGCTATAATTCAATAGATAAGCACCAACTTATAAGTGGGAAAATTTCCTTTGATTGTGAAAGTACTAAAACAGCTATCATTGTTAGCAGTTACACATTACACGCAATACTTTTCATAACAGCTTGTATGTGTGTTCCCTAGACCAAGTACGCACTTGCCTTATCTATTTATTTATTTATTATGGGTCATCAACATACCAATACAATTATGTATATACTAATAGTAACAATTTGTGTCAATGTTTATAGACGACCATTGCATGCTCCAACAATAAATCCAATTAAAAAAAAATTAACTATTTACAGATTTAATAGAGATAAATGAAAACTAATAAACATTAACAGACAGGGAAAGAAAATACTATAACCAAATAACCTTCTACACAACATTGTAAGTTATAATATTATTAAATTAAGGTGTCTGGAAAAATAATTACTCTCAACGTATAACTTATAATATGAAAACTCTCGACATAGTTATCAAAATGTGTTCTCGAGCGAAAATGAGGATAATATGATTAATTTTTATTAAATATTATACCGGGAATACTTGTAAATAATTCAAAGCACTGTCAGAAGTGGAAAGAAGCTTTAATTTAAATTAGTAATTAGAGTAAGTCGGTTTTAATTACGATTCGGGTTTTTGTAATCTGTTTTCAGTATTTTTTTGTTTATTCTGAATTTTTTATTGAACCAATATGGTCATCTTCAACATCTTGAAAGATCGTCATGCTTTAAAAGATTTTGTAAAAAAAAATATAGTCTTAAATTTTTTTTTAATCTATACTAATATTATAAAGCCGAAAAGTTTGTTTATTTAGATTTGTTTTAGATTGTTAGATAGTTTATTTGTCGAGGAAGGCTATATATCACGAAGGAAAAGTCCAGATGGAGAGCCACTGCAGGGTCATAGGCCCGAAGGAAGGTAAGGGCATAATCACCATGCTAGCCCATAGGCAAACATCATGATGTATTGGCGACTTCAAACACTAAAGAATCCATAGTTCTATGTATTCCTACATACAGAACTACATATATACTATTAGAACATTTCTCAGATTTGGTTTCGTCACAATATTTTCCTTCACCGGCAGCCATTAGTGTTACCAATATCAAATTAGTAAATGTACGTGAATTCAGTAAAATTTGTTGGTACATACCGAGGTTCGAACCTGCGGAGATCGTAATGATATTCCACCGGTGAAATCACTAGATCACCGCGACTTTTTCCTTCCTTCGTTATTCCCTTCTGTTCTCCTTCCTTCGTCCCTTCTTCCTTTCTTTTCTTCTTCCATTCTTACTCTTTTCTTTCTGTCTTTCTTAGTATCAATGTTATGATTTTGATATAAACTATATTTAATCATTTATAATTGACAGAATAAAATTATACATTTACTAGCTAACCCGTGCAACTTCGTCTGCACTAAATAGGTTATTACCGGTTCCAATTTTATTTCCAAACGCTAAAAATCTTAAAAAACTTAAATTACCCGATTGTAGCGTAACTTATCGGGTCCAATTGTGACTCGAAACTATACTATATATATATTGGCAAGAAATGTCTTCCCGATATCCACTGGGTTGCTCCTTTGACCCTCACCTCCACGCCCCATTTACTATATAATATATATTTACCTAAATAAAACTTAATCTAATATACCTTTCTAACAGTGAAATAATTTTCAAAATAATTGATCAGTTATCGAGTAGGATGAAAAATTATTAATCACTAAAATGACTATTAAAAAAAAGAGGTTGGTGTTAGAAGGGTGAATATTTAGGGTTGTATGTATTTTTTAATGCCTCATTATGACAAAAAAAATATACCCAAAGAATAAAAAAAAAATGTTAGGGGTGGACAACCCTTATCACTTAGGGGTATGAAAAATAGATGTTGTCCGATTCTCAGACCTACCCAATATGCACACAAAATTTCATGAGAATCGGGAAAACCGTTTCGGAGGAGTTTAACCACAAACACCGCGACACGAGAATTTTATATATTAGATAATTCAACAATTTTTGTGAGGATTTCATAAAATAAATAGCCGAAGAGATCTAAATATACGAGTGTTGAATCATTTAAGCGGTAACTTTACGAATTACGTACAAGTGAAAATTTAAAGTGAACGCCTGACAGTTTACCTTTTACTTTTCAATTGTCTACCGCCTACTACTGTCTACTACTGCCTGTCTTATTTGAATTATGAATGAACTATATTAAACGCGACATCAAGTCTGAATTTAACTTTAATTTATTCAATCCGATTGGCAGCCTCTGATGTGTAGTTACCGCTGAAGTACAGAAATCAGTTATCCGGTGAATTATCTAGGTAACGTACAAGTTAAATTAAGTGATCAGTTATTGCACTGATTTTTTTTTTATTTCTGATATTGACAAGGTGGTCCTGTGCTGTTGAATGTTGAATCCTGTTATACGTATCGTAAAAAGTAAAAGACCAACATAATATAAATGCTAGAAACAGCAACAAATTGGTCATTCCATGCTTCAGGCTCACTAGGGTCAAATATAGTTTTTTAGGTAATAGTGTTAGGTTTTATAACAGAGCCTTAAAACACATTACCGATTTGCCTAATAGTGAGTTCAAGAACCATGTCAAGTTGGTGTTAATATCCAAATATCCAAAGGGTGGATCAATATGTGAACGATTGTGACGTCTGGAAATGACGCCCCTCTTTATGCATCAACTAATAACGAATGTAACAATTTATGTTTTGTAAAAATATATAACATGAAGAGATAAACTAGATCGAGTTTCTTGTCGGTTCTTCTCGATGTGTGGGTCGTTTTCCGAACCGGTGGTAGCTTTGACGTTCATAAGCGCCTTCTCAGGGCCTAAGTTGAATAAAGTATATTTTGATTTGAATTTCATTTGGTAGTGACGTCCTAGATTAGGTTAGACGTGATAAAAATTAGGTCAGCAATTGCAGTTTTGGTAATTACGTATTAACACCACAGCGCCCAACAACCACACACACTAAGTCGGAAAAATTGAGAAAAGTAAATCAGCAGCGAACGAGCGCACTGCGTTATTTATATTAGCTACTTGAGGATTTTTAAGTTAAAACAAAATATTTCATCTCGGTTTGGTTGGTTAGGTTAGGTTAGACTTGCGATTAAGCCGGACCAAGGGGAGATGGGCTGAGGGGCCCGTCTCTTCATTGCACTGGTTTGGCCGTCTGGGAGACAGTCGGGATGTACCAGGCTGTCTCTCTTTAGCGCGGAAGGCCCAGAATTAGGCTGGGACGGCTGCCCGGAGCGACATGGTTGCTAGGTAGCTCGAGCCCGTGTCGCCCCATCAAGGCAGTAGAGTTACATCGGGGGGTTTTAGTCCGTGGGAGTCGGACATAACCCACTCTCTCCCCCCGGGAGAGTGGGTATCCATAAAGGATTTCCCCTCGTCAATAAAAATAAAATAAAATGGATAGACTTGTGAAAACGCTGTGGTGTTATTATGTAAGTACAATTTTTGATTCCACATGTTAACGGAATGAAATATTTAATCTCCTATTAACTATAAACTGTTGATGAGTTCTATCATCGCACTGCTCATCATCGACAGGGAATTCATCCTACATTGGAACCGAAATAGTCTCGTACGGGCCGGTTCCAGAGGGGTTTCCTTCCACGAACGATCCGGTTGTGGAATGAGCTTCCTGTTCCTGCTGAAGTTCTTCTGGAAACTACAGTATGAAGTGCTCCAAGGGGAATATAAATAGGTTATTTAAGGGTTGGCAACACGGAACATAACACTTCTGATGTTACAAACGTCCATAAGCTGCAGTGACCAGTTTACATCAGGCGGCCCGCATGCTTGTTTGCTACCGTCGTGGTATATTTGCCTCAGAATTAAACTCTTTATAACCTTAAAAATACTTGGAGAGTGTAGAAGTCGCTTAACATCGACTGGATTAGGTTTCTGTTCCTTGAAATAATAAAAATAAAGAACATTTTATGAATACTGTCACCCATTTATAGGAAAGCTGCCAGTATTGCTATCTCCCCTTATTATGGTTATCGTATGCATTGCGGTCTTTTTCGTACCTAATACTATCATTCCGCTACGAGATTACTAGGTTTATATAAGAAGCACTTTATAAAATTGTCTCATGATTGTAAACGGCAGTGTAGTAATCGAAAAAATATCATTCTTTTTAAAAAAATATATAGAAGTTGTAGGAATTTTGGCGTATGTTACGTTGGTAATGTATGCTTACATCTACTTTTCAATATAGAATTACTAATAAACAACTAAACGGAGCCACGGGGAAAACTTGTATTTAAAAATAAATATATATGCATTTAATATAAGTAAAATATATATGCAGAAACTTTATTAGAAGAATATTCAACCATGCCACTATTGCATTTAGTATATCTAAAATGTACATTCAAAATAAAAAATCGGCTGAGTGCCTTAAGCGCTTGCCTTAGTAGTCTGGTGAAGCTGTTAAGACCTTGCTAAGTCAATAGCGTAGTCTGTTCGAAAAAAAAATCAATATAGAAGTACTGATAAACAAGCAAACGAAGTCACGGGGAAAAGCTAGTATTTAAAAATAAGTATATGCATTTAATATAAGTATAAACATTTAATATAAGTTAAATATATTTGCAGAAACTTTATTAGAAGAATATTTAACCATGACAGTATTGCATTTAGTATATCTAAAATGCAAATCCAAAATAAATATTCTTTATCTAAAAATGTAAAGGATTTGTTCGATATGTTTGAGCTGATGCCAACCACGTAACTCGTGGTTTCTGCTGGGCCCTCAATAAATGCAATTCGGGGTTATTACCAACACTTTTATTTAACGTGGTGTGAAATCTTTCATGGAATACTCAGAAGCTCGGGGGAGATTGAGTAGTGTCGACCACTCCACTGCTGAAAGCAGCGGAGCGGTGCCTGGAGGCGACTCTTAGCATCTAAAACTTCTACGATGAACCGTACACCACACTCTAGGAGTGCCACGGTGTAGCAAGAGCAAGCTTCGCGAACCTTAAAGAAACACAGTAGACTCCAATCGATTTCTTACCCCGGCCTCGGCATTTCTATTGCACATTCAAGTAGCGTGTATGTAGTAATGTATGTCTAGTATGAATATGTGTTTAATAAGTATGCAAAATGGAAGCTAGGAAGTCTGAAGTTGCCGTTACCATATCCCTCAAAAGCAACGCTACACTAGAATGTTCTCCAAATCACTTTAAAATGATCACCTTTTACTATGTTTTAATAGTTGATTAATAATACAAATTGTTCAAATAATTTATAATTTTTTCTGCCACACACGTCACGTAACATCACGAAAAATATATGCCTACGTGCGAGCTGGTGCGGTCACAATTGGTCTATATCATATTTATTCCTACCTATTTAAGGGTTTGTGTTATTCAAACATTTATTTAAACATAACATTTCCCATATAATCGATAAACGGGGTACCATTAAATATTTAGGAGACACTTTGCCTGACAATAACAAATCGCGATACCTTAAGTGTTCGCCGACAGCTGATTTAAATTTCATTATGTTTACGAGACGCTGAGTTTAATGTCATTATGTACAAGCTACAATAATATGAAGGAGACTGGCTTCTAGAAGTGACATCTATTTAATAGAATCCTAAAAGTTTTCTGGCGTATAACTTAAATCGGTAGGTTTAGAAACATAACATAAAATAGCCAAGTACTAAACGTTTAGATTGTACTGTTAATAAGGAATTTAATAAGGTGTTAAAAGTTTCTTCAAATGGTTTGAACAAATGTCGTACATTTATTAACAAATTTGATTGGGTGAGAAATGCTATTCCTGGAAATTTTTCTTTTCTTTATTAAACAGTAAAATGCAAATGTTTCAGTAGTTGTTGCTAAAATGCGGAGTACATGTAAATCGATACGCCATGATTTATGGACGTTGGATAAAAGTACAACATATCCGGTATAACATGAAACTCATTACTTTACATGATGTGGTCTGGTGAAGTTCATACGATATTGGATATTAGTATCTGTTTTACTATTATGTTGTAACTACATCTTCAGCTTAATAATAAACTAGTTAAATTTGTATTTAGTTCAAAGCGAGAAGTTGTTTTACAAGTATCTAACAGAAGCTTTATTACACCATTTGTTTCTTTCTTGTTAGTGTTATTTGACCTAAGATGCTATGAATCTCGATGACTGACTTTAAAATGCAACTGCTGGAACACAATTTTAAATGTTCAGCGACAGACTTATATCTAGTAACAGCTGCCCTGCTGTATTAAAAAATAATGTTGAGTCAGCCATAAGGGCTGTCGACAGAAGTGAAAACTCAAAACAATGGAATAACTGTGTTTGTTCTCTTTTGAATTTTCATATTAATTGTATTGTGAATGACGACATTTAAATTTCAGAATTTGGTTATTGTAATAATAACATTAGCGTGGTTTTCATATCTGTTGGCACTCGTAGCAATAATTACACACATTTTTATAAAGTTTATTAATCAATGAAACGTATGATGCGTTGCAAAATATCAATATTACATATACACAGGCCCGTATTCTACGCGTCGCTAGTCTGACATAAGCCTTGCAAATGCAATACGGCCGGTCATGCCGACGTAGGATGTTATCAAATTATAAAGTTATCTCTTGCTAGAAATGTCACTCAACGTGGCTAAAAAGTATTTACTTTAAAAATTAGAGCCATGCTGTGGTTACTTGACGAGGTTTTCCTTAACTTGAAGCTTTAGCTCATAGGAGGATTTGAATGTACGTCCGTTGACAATTAACTATCATCACAGCTCTATTCCAGTTTAAAATGCATCGTTGGCTAAAGAAACTGGCTCACGAGACATTTTAACTCCAGCCTAAAGAAATTACCATTTAACGCCCGCCAACTACCTACATTATAAAGTTGGCTCGCAATTAAGCTTATTTTCATATCTATGACACTTCCTTTAGTGTGATAATTTCCAGTCCCACGTAAACCCGTCACGGTACTATATATAAACTTTTGGAAACTATCCAAATATAAACCTTTACAATTTGGCAAACTGCCAAGGTAAAGAAGGTATTTCGGGAGGGATTTGAACACGAGCTTATCTGTGTGGGCTTTGAAAAGTTATATCGTTGTTTCTGAATTCGAATTTTTTTCATAGACTGCCTGGGTATTGGCGTAATTGAACGCTACTTTCTAGTTCCTGCGTATTATTTATTATTTTCTACTAAATTTTAACTTTTTGTGATAATGCTTTTTATTTTAAGATTTTGATTAGGTTCTTTTAATATTAGGTCGATCAGTAAACGACGATAAAGTTAAAAGCCTTGTTCTTTTTTTAAAATCATTTTTCCCTCATCTCACTAAACACTTTTGAATATTCAACAAAAGGTTTAATTGGGTTGTTATAGAATGTGCCAACATTTTTTTTTAAATTAGATGGTTTGATTACATTTGTTCGAATAACATTCCATCGGATTATAGTGACACCATATACTCTTTTTTATGTTTAGAACGTAACTGTAAAGTACTGTAAAGAGTGGTAGAGCCACGCTGAAAGCGCCAGAGGCCCACCTCCCTTCTCTCCCCCTCACCCCCTTTTCCTCAAACACAGGCTGGCAACGCACTTTAGATTCCCCCGGTGTTGTTAGTGTCTATGGACGGTGGTAATCACTTAAAATCAGGTGAACCACAAGTTCGTTTGCCAGTTATGACATAAAAAAAAAACTTGTATAATAGAACTACATAGAATTTCTTCGATATACTACCACAAAACCTCCGTGTTCAAGGACGTGGATTTTGTAAAGTTATGTTCCGTATTTAGAGGCAAAGTTCATCGAATGTGAATTCGAATATAACAATGGGTTTAGATTCATGATGAAGAAAAACTTCGGAATGTAATATAGTAAGACTTTTTCTTTCTTTTTTAATGCACAATGGGTTAGGCACTGTTTTGTGCGTAAAGGTGCTGGTTCAAAGGGGGGTTTTGCGATATAAGGAATGCGGACTCACCGGTGTTGATTTTGAAGGTTTCACTTCACTTCATTCGCGGCGATATATATTATGCACTATATATGATTCAGTGTCTATGCGCTTTTTACAAAATATTTTAGAATAGTAGTAATGAGGGACTACCAATTCTTGCATATGAAGAGATCGTTTTTTTTTGTTGCGTCCGCGGTAAGGATCGTGGCGTAAGAGACAGATGATTGGTAGGAAAAGGAGGCGGAAGGGACGCTTGTGCGTTCGGAAACATGAATATATAAAATGCGCGTCAACAGGCACGTTGAAGTTTAAAATTTATTGACACACCCCTATAATGTATTGCGGTAGATACATCCGAAAGACAATGTGAAGGCTGAAGTGGTTAACCGTATGACGACCGCTTGAATCCGCTAATAATCGCTTAAATCCAAATGAGAACGTGGTACTTAAAAAAAATTAAGCCAGCCTTTTTATCTTAGCAGTAGTTACAAAGTTTAAGAGAGATAACTTAATATTTGTAAAAAGTTTAAAGTTCACACGACCATTCCTCCACATAAAGTACTCCTTTTTTTATCGTGGGTAAATCTCTTATGGATACACCACCTTCTCGGGGGAGAGGGTGGGTTATGTCCGACTCGCACGGACTGAAACCCCACGGTGTACGTCTGCCGCTAAGTTGTGGCGGCACGAAATGTCTATAGACTTCATCGTGCCGCCCCAGCGGTTGGCCCAGCAGCGAAATCGCCGCCGACGGGCCTCGTCCTGTTAGTCCGCCGTCCGCCGGACCTGCGTTATAGGAAGATGGGTCCCCGACACATCTCCCCTAGGTCCGGCTACAACATAAAGTACTACTACTATCTATAGAAAATAGGAGATATAGTAAAACAAGAAGATTTGTAGGTATAGCATCTACCAAACAAATAGCTCTAATCGTTGTGTTAAGAAGTATTATCACAATTTTCTATGAGGGCAATTAATTATCTCAAATAAACATGGTGCCTTTAGAGTAAATCTCCTGAGAGAAAGGGAACTTATTGTTTCGGTGTAGTTCATGCTTCGACGATACATCAACAATAGTTAGATTCGAGATAACTACTTGATTCCGCTCTTAATGGAACTAAATACTAATCCCAGAGCTTAAGATATTGTGATTTCGTGCATTATATATCTATATTACATACATACGAATGTACATTCCTATGTGATCGGATGTACATTATTGTTTGACTTAAGCCTATGAGACAAAGCTCGTTCACGTATTTCATCTCTTAAATGGTAATTTTAGTAGTTACATTAAAAAAATGTAGATTAATTGTATATTTCTTCACTTGTATTATATGAATAATAGTAATAATGAGTATGTTAATATCTGACTTTCGCTAAATTAGTGCCCAAAATAAAGCGCTACCGTATGACGAGATACAGTGTTACTAATTATTAATTAAATTGTGACCAGAGAATTTCAAACAAATGTTAGTATAGTCCGAAACACGAAACAAAATTAAAAATACTTTATTGAGTTTAGACCTTAAGAAGGCGCTTAAAATTTATTTTTTTATTAATACAATACAAATGTATATATAGTTAATTATTATTTTAATGCATGTATAGACGCGACATAACTTTAAGACTTTATTATCGTTCACATAATAACGACCTGTCTGATGTGGTGTTTGAACTTGTTGTCCTGCAAATCTATAATGTACTTTCGAAAATTATTGTAGAGAATAACACTACAAACTTTTCTTGGTCTTACTGAACAATACAATACTTTATTGCACTATTTAGTCTGTACACTGGGGAGCTTAATGTTACTTCCATTTTCTTCCAGCTAACCAGCGGTATTGTTATCAACAAAAATATTAATTAAGTATTTTAGGTACCGCAAATATAAAAAAATGAAGAAAATAAATAAACTAAAAAATAAAAATTAACTTAACATTGTATACTTAATAGATGAAATAAATATATGAACAAAGTAAATCTACTCATATACATACACAACAATATATATAGTATACATATGGACATAATTACATACAACAAACTGAATAGTAGACGGTTGAAACACGAAATGGGTAATTTATGTTTGTTCCTGTTGTACAGACTATGGCGGTTGTTTTCTGAATCTAGTGTATTTAGACTGTCAAATTTTATATTAACAAGGACGTATTGTAAATGCAGAGTTAGAATACTATATTCCTGGGATTTGTCCCTTAGTGATTTGAAATATCAATACGTTCGATCTATATTTCACCATAAGTACAAACGTTTAAATATATATGGAGAAAATATGCTAAATTTCTATCAATATGCTATGATACAATAAAAAAGTCAATAAATACGTGGGGCCATAATAAAAATGTATAAGATATACAAGATACAAAAAAAAGATCGCCTACATCCAAACAACTACATATGTCATCGTGGATGAAAACAAATATGTAAAGCCTGTTACACACGTAACGATATATCGTAGCGATGAATCTGTGCAAACCGATTTGCGCAGATCGTTTGTTCGATCGATGAACGGTAATCTGCAACTAATGTGCAAAACGGTTTGCACAAATTCATCGCTACGATATATCGTTACGTGTGTATCAGGCTTAAGGACACACGAATACGTCCGTGACCCGGGATCGGACCGCGCCTTTTTCTATATTTATCCCGTATTTCCGCCTTACTTACCTCTGGGAATCGACTCGTTATTGTCCATATTTTATAGAGATACCCTACATTCGATACCGTTTTAATTTGAATCGGGAGTACATGTATGTATTTCGACGGCGGCAATTCCACTGAATAAACACTTTTCTTTTATGTTTTATTTTTAGGAACCAATCTTCTAGTAGATTATTACTGCCATTGTACATATTACAAGTTTTTTGCGACCATTTCAATGTTCTAATAAGCCCTTTTGTTAAAACTTTCCAAGGAGTTTTTGTGGCATCTCAGAATCCATAGGGTGATATTATTTCTCATTCACTTCACTTATCCATAATAATTATGCAATATTACGTAACGTAACACAAGATTATGAATAAAATATAAAATCCACTACATGACATTCCAAGACCCCTCCAAAAACTCTTTGAATAAAAATGATTACTGCCACTCGTCTTGTTTTGTTTTTTTTTCAGTGCCTTTATCGAGTAGGTAATATTATTAAAACTGTCTTGTGATGCTCTGTGTTCCAACGATCAAACCCTTGTTAAAACTTTCCAGGGAGTTTGTACCATAGTAGAATTCATTCATTGCAGCTAACTTTAAGCCTTCTTCACATTGCTTTCGTCCGGTCTCATCTATATTTCAGCTTTATTCACGCTGCTTTGTTCTGGACTCATCTGTCTTTCAGACTTGTTCCCGCTGCTTTCTTCCGGTCTCATCTACCTTTTAGCCTTGTTCACGCTGCTTTCTTCCGGTCTCATCTACCTTTTAGCCTTGTTCACGCTGCTTTCTTCCGGTCTCATCTAACTTTTAGCCTTATTCACGCTGCTTTCTTCCGGTCTCATCTAACTTTTAGTCTTGTTCACGCTGCTTTCTTCCTGTGTTAAAAGTGAGGTTTTTAAAAGAATTCGATTTCTATAAGTATGCGTGTAGTCCGGTGAAGTTCTTAAGACCTTGCCAGGCGAATAACGCAGTCAGTTCGAGAAAAAAAAACCTAAGTATGCGTGTTGTTTTGGCATGGATAAGTGGGATAAGCGGTATGTTTCGCATGGACAGGAGAAGCGAAGTAAATTAATAAAAAAATATTTACAAAGATATACTGTATAGTGTATATTTTTGTTTTCAATTATTATTATGTTTTTTGTGCACACACAGACATTAAGACATAATATTTATTGTTAATATAACAAATAGAGCAGACAAAGTATCAGGTAACTAAGTGATATTTTATTATCCATATGTGATCTATAAATACATATAAATAAAATAGCAAAGTCTGTTGCTTCTTCGAAATATTCACCAAAACTAATGAACCGATTTTGACCTTTCACTGAAATCAAATACAGTGATAAAACCAATACTATTGTGGAAGGCTTTTTTCTAAGCCCGTTTAAGTAGTAATCAGCCATAAGTTGCTAAGCACGTATATGTATGTTCTGGCAGCCGTATTTGGGATCTAGTTAGTCCCTTCAGGGGTTTAGCAGGTTTAGCATGTTTAGCAGGTTTAGCATGTTTAGCAGGTTTAGCATGTTGTCTTCGACCACATCGTCAATTAAAATCAGTTGAGATTAAAGACAAAGGGGTAAGCCTATACAATATAAGAATAAAATAAGCAAATTATGTGCTTTTTTAATATATATTATAGGGGGCAAACGAACAGGCGGGTTACCTGATGGTAAGTGATCACCACTGTCCATAGACACTAGCAACACCGGGGGAGTCGCCAGTGCGTTGCCAGCATGTGTTTGGGGGAGACGGGTTGGGAAAGTGGTGAGGAGGGGGAAGTAAGGGGAAGGTGGTCCTCCAGCGCTCTCACTAACCGAACGAAACGCAACAATGCAAGCACTGTTACTTCACGTCGGTTTTCTGTGAGAGGCTGGTACTACCCCGGACGAGCCGACCCATTCATGCTGAAACCAGTAATAGATTAATAGTATGAAATAATTAAGGTCATTTTGTAATTTAATATGAAGACAGGAACCTTTTAGGACCGTCGGTACACATTGGCTAATGTTTCATCTACGAGTCGTAATGGGTCGGTCAATCAATCGCATCGAATTATACGAGAAAAAAAAAATCAAATGTAGTACAACCGTTATGATGCGATTGATTGACCGACCCATTACGACTCGTAGATGAAACATTAGCCAATGTGTACCGACGGTCCTAAAAGGTTCCTGTCTTCATATTAAATTACAAAATGACCTTAATTATTTCATACTATTAATCTATTACTGGTTTCAGCATGAATGGGTCGGCTCGTCCGGGGTAGTACCAGCCTCTCACAGAAAACCGACGTGAAGTAACAGTGCTTGCATTGTTGCGTTTCGTTCGGTTAGTGAGAGCGCTGGAGGACCACCTTCCCCTTACTTAAATATTATAGTCGACGCTACTTTGGACCGCTTGGAATTGATTGAACACTACTCGCCCGCTCGCATCGGGAGAGTCACCATCGATCTAAAGATGCTCCGTGATGGAGCGAAACACGTGTAATCGATTGTCGTGATTACACGTCAATCTGGATCATATTTTTAATTATTTATTGATCACTATTATATTTATATTGATTGTATATTCTTCTTACCCTTATCCCACATAAGTAGGGTCGGTACAACATGTTTGTCATGTTGTGGAATATGATTTGGCTTAATTTTTACGATCGGCCGACCGGCTGACATCAACCCTCCTTGTGATTATTTTGTTGTACCACTGTATTTACATATTGATTGTATATTATATAATTAACTAGCAGGCCCGGCAGACGTTGTCCCACCCTGATTATAAAACAATCCTTGACAATTTATATACCAAAATGTTCCTCATGAATCACTTTATGCACTGTTGAAAACGACATGAAGATTCGTTCAGTAGTTTTTGAGTTTATCGCCAACAGACAGACAGACAGACGCGGTAGAGGACTTTGTTTTATACTATGTAATGATTATAATTGGTTATGGTTTTAATTGGTATGAAAAAATGGTTAATAAAGGAAATGATGCGGTACAGTTTGCGAAGATATTTGAAATTTCATACAGTTATCACCGGTAACTACATCCCGTGAATGATTGATGATCGATGCTAATAAGTATTCGATGATTTCTTTTTATTGCTGAGATCAGGATATTATTATATTCTTGTGGCTAAAGTAGACACAGGAAGTATTATAGAAAACTATACGTAATGATACAAACTTGCAGTTATAAGCACATTAGAAATGTTTTTGAAATTGCTATTAAATGACTTTATCAGTTCAAATTAGCTGTGTAATGTAAGCTGTGTTTACGTCTAGAAGGGTTTAATCTTAAGTATGTATATTATGGAATATATAACTCCAATTTGTAAGATTGAGCAGTTTCGTAGACCAAATAAAAAAAAAAATTAGGAATCTAAATTTGAAAAAAGATTGAAATTTCTGTTTCCGTTTTTATTATATCGCTCTTAAAAGTATGAATAATTTTTATTTAATTTTTATTATTTAAGTATTATTATTTCATAATAAATAATTATGTGTCTTACTTTGCTTTGCTGTTTGACCAAAGCTTCTTTGTAACTCTTCAATATAATGACTATATGGATTATATGAATATTAGGAACGAATCGTACAGGAATTTTTCATTTTGTCACATACATTATAGAATGGTTTACTAAAGAGAGTTAGAAAAAATGATAAAAATATACACGGTTGGTTTTATAGAAAAGATTGGAATTGGAAAAGATAGAGTCAACGATCTACAAACGGTTGTTTGTGTTTCTAATGCACTGTTTCTGAGATATTCGGTTAAACTACCAATAGTTACTGACTCAACAAAGTTGTCCAGAAGATAAACTGTCTAATGGCCCGTTGAGTTTTACTGACATTTATCGCATGACTGTGTGTTCAGAAACACAATTTGGCAAGTTAAAGAACCGATAACGCTATTCAATAGATAAACTATGATTAAAGTAACTCAGAAACCGGGCATAAGTTTATTTCCGTTTATTAGAAATAGTAAATGAATCAATAATATTAACCCAAGAACAAATACTAAAAATACATAAAACTATCACATTGAATTTATGTTTGACAATTTATTAAAATATACGAAATATGGGAAGGAGCTTAATTATTCCATGTATATTTAGGATGAATATTAAAGGAAAGCTATCCAAGTTATGATATTTATATGAATATTCAATCATATGACGCGATTCCCTTTTCCTTTTGTATGTTAATTTAAAGTGTAGAGAGTTCATCTACACATTGCCTTTGATTTTAATATTTAGTTTCAATATGATATGAACATAGTATAGAATTAGTTCACAGTTACATGTTTTACAATATAATAATTAGTGTTTAAATATATACTAAAATATATGATGAAATAATAAGTTTCAATGACAGACTAATATAAAATTGTGAAGAATTTCTACTGAGAATCTAATTTTTATTTATCATATGCGTATGGTGACAATTTATACATTTCCATATTAATTACAACTGTGTTATGTTTTAAAGTGGAGTAATGGTTAACTATTTGTCTCTTATCTGACTATTAACCATATTGCAAATGAATTTGGAAATATAGAACTTAGTATATTTTAGCCTTTACAATAAGCTTACTGAAACCAAAGTAACCGAGTCCCGTTGGAACGTGGAACGTACGTGGAACATAACAGTTAATAAAATGGAAACTGTTGAGACGTTTGTACTCATCGAGGGCCAGTGACGTCACTGGATTATATATAACTTTTAACAATTTGTGAAATACCAAAACCAAAACTAAAACTTTTTAACTATTTATAGACTGGTTCAGAGTTACCTTGTTCGAATATCTTATTACATCGCGGTGACTGAATTAATAGGTTATGGCTTTCACGAAAGAAAGTGCAAGGAGAGTAACGCAAAAGATAAATAAGAAACAAAAGGAAAGCATGAATTGAAATGTGATAGGAACAAGTAAAAAAAATATCAGTATTAACACTTCACAACTTAAATTGACGATACAAGGCAGAAGGAAAACAAATATAGATATCACAGCACAGAAACTGAACTTAATATCGGAAAGGTTATTAACTCAATGTGTGCTACGTGAAATGGCTTTAGGACTGGATTGCAGAAAGGATCACACTAATGTTACTAGTTTTGTAGAAGCTAAGTTGAGAATGATAAAACAGAATAGGAACGTTATACAATTAAATGGGTCAGTACATCTGATTGTACACCCATACAAACATATGCATATTTTTCGTAATTAAGCCATCTAGTACATTTAGACTGAAATGTATCGTAGAAGTATTATAGGTAATGCTATGTATCTACTATCATACGATATTGTTTGGTGTTTCAATAATTATAACCACTTCAACACTGGGTATTACATCAATGTAAGCATGAGATACACCTTACAAGTTTTATATTAAAGTTAAAATTATTTTTCCTCTGTGTATATGTTAATATTTACCTAATAGTCAGACTAAGTGATGTACTGTTTGTGTTAAAGATAGACGGTTCGAATAATCCAAAGTAATTAATTTACACGGCAAGAAGTGAACGGAAATCGAACTCGGCCGTACTGAATGCGGAAATGGAGTTTTCGCCGATCGACGTTGAGCGGCGCGCCGGACGAACGCAGCAAACATTCGGTATGGCTATTCGTTTTGCCATGCCCGACGCGGCGTCTAGGATATGACCGACAAATAGCATTATATCGTTTTGTATTTTTCGAATGTCTATGTAGAGAGGTTTAATTAAACACTGTTAGGTACAAAACACAGATAATATAGTGATTTATGCAGTCAATCTACAAATAAAATTTCTGCTTTCGGTTTTACACGATACACAAAATAAGTAATATGAAATTACCTGTATGCCTCACGACTATAACGTGATACAAAAATAATCAAGTAATATGATTACATATAAAATGAGGTGATTCCCGTCTGCTTCTCACGACGAGGACATATGGGCATTATAAAAATGTCAAAAATACAATCGAATCCAAGAAAATAATTAGCCTAGAATTTTTAGTCTAGAATTACGAAAAATTCCGCATCGAATGACATTCAAATGCCGATATGTTCGGTAGCTTTGACATGACTGAGCCACAAAAGAACTGTATTTTCAACATACACAGACTAGCTGATACCCGACGGCGTCGCTGTGCATTATATAGTGTTAAAAAAAATGGTGAAGGGTCAATGGAGTATATTGTATGAAATATTAAGTTTTCATTTGTGCTAATTCCTGATCAACTCGCAGACAGCACTGACATATAATCGGATTAGGCGATATAATAAGAACAGTAGAAAAGATTTGGAATACTTGAGATGTGATTAGAGAGTTCTTTCAAAATTATCTATATTGGTTTTTCTAGATAAGTCCGTACCATAGGCTAGATGGCCACCAAAAGTGGTGCTTGTACCACAATCGGAAGCTATATAGCTAAAAATACTTTGTGTACTGAATAGATAAAATGAATAGTATTTATTAAATACGTATACAAGAATATATAGACATATCTATATAGCCATATAGACACACTTAAATACATGCAAATATATAACAATGTATCAATTCTCGATACTTATTTACTATCTTCGATTTATCTATTATTTTGAGTGGTCTTTTAGTGAAACTTGATTTAAATATATACAAATTGTAAGTAGTATTTATTGATGGAGAAGAGAGACATTTATTGGGTAAGCTCTAAATATTCACTTCAAACATTTAACGTAATAATTTTAAATAAATTTTATACGGTACTGTAGGTTGATCTCGCTAAAGAATTTAATTAAGTAATTTTGACGGTATTTTATGGGACCAGGATTGTTAAAAATATATTTTGTTATACCTTTTGTCTTTTCCATTTTTGTTTACCTTTTAGTAAGTTGCCTCCTTCAGTCTCGATGTTGGGCTAATGGAAAACTGTGCTGTGTAAATAATTTATTCAGTTCTCCATCTGCTTTCATTTCCCTCTTTGCTATTTTACTTCAACTTTTCGGTAACAATGGCGAATACGGGGTGGTAAGGTTTTACACCCTGACTGGGTCGCAACCACCATGTATATGGCGAAAAAGCCCGTCACAGTGATTCGCTTCTGCGGGTCGCGTTTTGGGATCAGCCTGTGCATATCCAGCCTTTCGCAGGTCGGCGTGACAGCGGCGTCACTAGGTGGTCGCCATTGTTTTTGGATTGTACTGTGCTTATCATCAGGTACAGTGCAGTCATTTTGCCGTGCTAATATAAGAAAAAACAGCTAATTTTTAGGTTATCTATCTCTTCTGTTACGATATGATTCGAATAAGCATATCGCTGAGAATCTAGTTGTTGTCAGTAATTATTATACGGTGGAAACGTTGCTTTCAAAGGTCTTTCGTGGAATTCAAAGTATTTGCTGCCATCATCGCATATATTTCATATGTTATAATATATGTTAAATTTAGAGTATACTAAAAGGTACCTATATGTATTAGTTTAAAGATATCAGTCTTAAATCTCGTAGTCAATGTAACCTCTTTCAAAGCATGAAGGGTATGTCCATTAAGACTTTCAATCTTTTACGGATCAGATTTCATTTAAATTATTGTTGTTAAACTATTTTCAAATTATTTATCTAACAGACACTAACGCTGCTTAGATTTGAATGTTATGTCTCTTAAAGTATTGATGTATCGATGGAAACTTAGCCATTTATAAAATATGTTAAAAAAAAAAATTATTACAAATAGCTATAATTACAGCAGTTGCTTGATTTTTTTTTTATATAATAGGACGCAAACGAACAGGTCGGTCATCTGATGTTAAGTGATCACCACCGTCCATAGACATTTGCAACGCCAGAGGAGTCGCAAGTGCGTTGCCAGCCTGTGTTTGGGAGAACGGGTAGTGGGGAAGTGGGGATAGAGAGGAGAGTTGGATGTCCGGTGCTCTCACTGACCGAACGAAACGCAACAATGCAAGCACTGTTACTTCACGTCGGTTTTCTGTGAGAGGGTGATAGATATAAGCTATTATGAAGCCCAAAGCCCAATTGTTCAATGGTGGGCGGTATTGTGAAGAACATTAAAATATGTTCTTGGTGGGCGGAATGTTAATGCATTTGTTTGTCATTTTTGTCAAGAGATGGCACTGCACATAATATGAACATGCTATCGTTTTGTAACCGTGAAATAGTATGGTTGTATTTAATTATTATTAAAATTACTTTCTGCCGCATACACTCGGGTATTTTTATTTCAATCCTGTATAAGTGTACCGACGTTCTGAGTTGGGATTAGTACAACAGGTGTAATCATCGATTGTCGCGATTACACGTCAATCTGCATCATATTTTAAATTAATTTATTTATCTTTATTATATTTATATTGATTGTATATTCTTCTTCTTCTTACCCTTATTCCACATAAGTAGGGTTGGTACAACATGTTTCTCATGTTGTGGTATATGATTTGGCTTAATTTTTACGATCGGCCGCCTGCCTGACATCAACCCTCCTTGGGATTATTTTGTTGTACCACTGTATTTACATATTGATTGTATATTATATAATTAACTAGCAGGCCCGGCAGACGTTGTCCCACCCTGATTATAAAACAATCCTTGACAATTTATATACCAAAATGTTCTTCATGAATCACTTTATGCACTGTTGAAAACGCCATGAAGATTCGTTCAGTAGTTTTTGAGTTTATCGCGAACAGACAGACAGACAAACGCGGTAGAGGACTTTGTCTTATACTATGTAATGATATATAAACATGCATATATATTAATTGATTTGCTTTTTGTTGCAGTTAGATGTAGTAATCAATTCCAAGCGGATGTGCAAAGTAGCGTCCGCTATAATATCTTCTATCAAATATCATACTTTTATTTTATGAATGAATTATTTTAGGTAATTTCTACAGCTTTAACCTTACACTTACGTATGGAAACGTCTGTTTATTTATCCTTTAGTGTTAAGTAATATAGGGAACAAGTTTTTAGGAAGATAATAAATTTATTGAAAAAAGATAACTACAAGCAAGTACTCTTGTCTTTATTTACCTAAACTAATACTTAGCAAAATAGTAGAGTAAAGAATTATTATTTAGAAAAAAAACATTAGTATTATAAATAAAATTTTAAAATATTTACGTATATTATGTGACCTAAACCAATGAAAAAATGAGTGTGTGTAACCGTCACATGCAATTAAAGTAAAACTTTAGAAATGTTTTTGATTTTGTCAATAAATAGCTTATAAACAAATAATTTTAAAAAATAGTAAGAAATATTAATTTGAATAATAATAAAAATCATACAATAGAATTGATTATGTATATAGGGGCGCGCGACCGAGCTGTCAACTGGTTTCAATGTAAGTAGGTAACAAATTAAATCAAAGCTTCATTATCTGTACTGCCATCTATCAGCTAATTCGGAACTTAAATAACCCAGGAAATATTATTAGCCACTCTTTGTTAAAAAGTAAGTAAAATATAAAAAAGTACAAACAGATTACTATGATAAGTAACGAATTAAATTAGTTATTATTTAATAGAAGTTTTGGTTATGTTTAATTATTATTTAACCGGATGGTACAGAATCGTGACACCCTATTGCCGTAACGGACTTCCGTTGCATTGTCATCCAGTTATCTCATAGTCGCGCCTAAAGAAGTTTTACATAAAAAAATGTTAAATACAAAACATTAATCCTTATTCAAAGATTTCGTCGCCATATTTAACTGTTTAAGTCCCTAATAGCGTCTAATTTATTGCGATCTCTCATTATAAATATCAAGTATAAACTGATTCTACAATAAATATTACAGTATAAAAAAATGCAAAATGTTTAATAAATAACTATAAAATAAATACCTAGGTAGCAGTAAATTGAAAACGATGAATTACAATCGAATTTCCTAGAAGCATTTCTGTAATAAACTGTTTAGTTTCTAATAAATAACTTTAATCGAAGAATCCAATAAATAAATAGAAAGCGTTTCCTAACAAAAGAATGTTCTAGACACAATGTAGGGATTGCTGGAAACCGTAAAACGAAATAGATTAGTTTAGCGTTTTATTTTTAAACCAACAGCCAGACAACCACCACAATAACATTTCACCGAAATTATTTCATTTATTTTTCTCCTACATTGTATTCTGTGTAATTATAAAAACAAACAATGGCTTTACATATAATAATTATTATATAAGAATGTAAATCTAACGTGTCTAAACTTCTGTCTTCTTTTGTGAAAAAAATTGTTACAGGTATTTAGGAATAAGTAAAATATAAAGAATGTCTGGTATCTTTCTTTAGGTTTGTCAATAAATGTTATTTTGTTTTTACGTTTTATATTCCTTTTATGGTGAGTTCAAGAAACATGTCAAGCAGGTTTTAATATCTAAAGGCGTATCATAGGCGTAAATCATAGGGTGGATCAATACGTGAACGATTGTGACGTCTGGAAATGGCGCCCCTCTCTATGCATCCACTAATAACAAATGTAAATATTTATGTTACTGTACAAATATATGACATGAAAAAATAAACCAGATCGAATTTCTTGCCGGTTCTTCTCGGTGACTGGGCTGTATTCCGAACCGGTAGTAGCTTTGACGTTCATAAGCGCCTTCTCAGGGCCTAAATTGAATAAAGGATATTTTGATTTTGATTTACATTTTGCATTATTTCAGCGCGTATTGATAAATGTACATAAATGTATGTACATCTACATTTTTGTATATCTACATATATAATAAGTATGTAAGTCTAGCGTATCTGTACTTTTTAGATTTATGTGAAAAAATCATTGCAGGTATCTAGGAATAAGGAATAGAATACATTTCAATCATTTTTAGAAATATCTATCTGTCTGTTTGTTCGTTTGAACACGAATCACTGTTATCTGCGTTCACAATTTCACTGATTTAGGGGTGTAAGTGGTGTCGACAATATCTAAGACAAGCCAACCTCACCTGCACGTGGTGCACTCTGCTGAATAACGAACGAGGCAATGGCGAAAGCGGGGTGGTAGGGTTTTACAGCCTGACTGGGTCACAACCACCATGTATATGGCGAAAAAGCCCGTCATAGTGATTCGTTTCTGCGGGTTGCGTTTCGGGATCAGCCTGTGCATATCTAGCTTTTCGCAGGCCGGCATGACAGCGGCGACCGGCGATGGATAGTGTGTCACTCGGTGGTCGCCATTGTTTTTGGATTGTACTGTGCTTACCATTAGGCACAGTGTAGTCGTTTTGCCGTGCTAGTATAAATAAAAAATGAAAAAGAAAATCATAAAGCATATCTTCGAGTCACATTTAAAATCGTCTTGGTTTCATTAAAATCGGTCCTCTTTATCAAAAGATTTTGTAATTTTAATGACGACGCAACTTTTGCATTTATTTTTCTATTATAGTTTTCCCATTTTATATTTTTATAATGGTTTATTATATCTAATATTGTATTACTATTACTGAGAAAACTCTGAAACCACGAACCCTGAAAAAAAACCCCAGAAAATGCAGTCCTCGGGAATAGTCTAAAGTTGGATAGTTTTCTGTTACATAAAAATGGCAATATAACAAGAAAACCATAATCTTCAAGAACTTCGTTTTTAACCGGAACGAACAATTGTAAGGCTAAAAGAGCCCATCAGACTTCGTAACTATATAATAATAATCATAAATACAGTGGTACAACAAAATAATCCCAAGGAGGGTTGATGTCAGGCAGGCGGCCGATCGTAAAAATTAAGCCAAATCATATACCACAACATGAGAAACATGTTGTACCGAGCTTACTTATGTGGGATAAGGGTAAGAAGAAGATGACGACGCAACTTAAATACGAAGGAAAAGTAAATGGACTTAGATTTAGATGATGTTATTAGTCCCTGTTTTTTTACATTAGGTTCCATTAGGAGTCATGAGCACAGCTATTAATAATAATTTGAAAAGAGAGAGATATTGGTATTTATGTTACTGGAATTGGGCTCAGTTTACTTTTAAGCGATCATCATAA
>MNPI01022135.1:0-45211 GCA_015888305.1 Antheraea pernyi | reverse complement strand
CCTATATTTACATAAATTTCCACCATACTGTGTGTTGTGTATTCTACATTTATTGCCATGTATTAAACTCAGCAGATTTATAAAACTTTAAATTAAGTTTTAAATTTTAAGTTAATGTATATTTCCCTGGGTCAATTCTGTAAGTACAGCATAAATATTGCCCGAAAGTCAAGCTTTTTTTTTTCGAACTGACTACGCTATTGACCAAGCAAGGTCTTGACAGCTTCACCGGACTACTAAGGCGAGCGCTTAAGGCACTCAGCCGATTTTATTTGACAACTAGCTCAAGGGTGCACGGCACACTTCAGCTTGGGCTTAACCTAAGCTAACTATTCATACATTTATATGAGTTGTTGATACATATATACTAGGCATACATACTTAAACAACTCATATATATTTCGTATCGGAAGGTGTTTATAAAAATAGACTTATTGTATTGTTACGCTGCGAACATAACTTGCAATAAGTTTTTAGCAAATATTTTTAATGTCCAAACACGATGGCTCTACAATTCTATTGCAATATAGAAGACTATATAATAACGTATAATCATTACTATTATAGTGAAGTAAAGTTATTTCATTTTATAAACTTGTAGCGAATCTAGGCTCATTTTTATTTACTCATGTATTATTTTATTTTCATTGTTAACTCTTTATTGCTTCTATTCTTTTATTGCCCAAATGTGTAATTCCTAATATCTACTATTCTAAAATCACCATTTTAAAGTCTATACACGTGTTCTTTTTTTATTTCTTTTAAATATGCTTGTTCGGTTCAATAAACAGAAAAATGTGAAGACTCTTCAAGATAACAGTGGTTAGTCATTTCGAAATAAAAATCAATAAACAGGTTTCATAAACTAGTTGCTAAAGCTTTTATTTATCTTCAAACATTCTGAAAGTAGAAACGTAGAAAAGTAGAAATCCAGTTGGCCACGTCTAGCTACAATTTCTTTTAATAATAAGTAATCATATATCCCTGAATGACATAGGTTATATTTTATTCTTTTTTAATTTTATATTGTAATTAACATCAAGTCACGAAGGCTTGCTAGCTTAACATAAAATAAAACACGTAACCATTTCAATAGTATATGCATATATTATTCATAATTAGTAATAGTTATCAGGACGACAGAATATTTGAGCGGTGACATATTGCCGCACCGAGCGCCAACAACCACGGCAGAGCGAGCACAGAGACTGTCCGCCGAACTGCTCGCCGCGCGGCTTGTCGCGCCGCTCGTGACGCCGCTCGCCGAGCGGTGCGGTGCGCTCGAGACTGTGAGCGCGGTGTGCGATAGTACTCGCGTGGAACGCGTGTACACACTGCACACGTAAAACCAATCAACTTACATACATATTTTATGAATTGTAAATTGTTGCAACATAACCTATAGTTATACCTATCTGACCCGGCTACACGTTACTGTGACTCAGTTATTGAAAAATAAATTCAAAATTAAAAAGTGGTGCCATCTATGGAATATCTATAACAGTCGCTCCTACAGTTTACTGTCAACAAACTAATTTAAAGCGCCATCTGTTCGAGACTGGTGAAACTTACAATCAATAACAATAGTCAACATTGACAATCATTTAATTTGTAATTTCAAAATGTAGTCGACTAAGGTTCGAACCCCGGCATGTACTATTCCGATTTTGTCGGAATTCACGTAATTTACTAATTTAAATTATTAACACTATCGGCTGACGGTGGAGGAAAATATCGTGAGGAAACCTGAACCGGAGAAATGTTCTTGTACTATCACGGTATGCGGGAAAACATAAAACTGGATTTCTCAGAGTTTGAAATCGTCACTACGTCATGGGCTGGCGTGAGCTGTTTGTGCCCATACCTTCCTTCTAGAAGATGCCTATGGCCCTGCAGTGAGTCTTTTACAGGCTGATAATGATGACATCTATATAACTAAAAGAAGTGAAGTCTTTAAGTTAAATGTAGAATATAATCAAGGATATAATAAATTAAATATCTGTAAGAACGTACGTGCGTTGTGTCATCCAGTTGGGACCCACAGCGCAAGTCATAAAGAGCACGACCGTGGCTGGAACCCGAACATTCGTAGCTGGAATCTCGTTTAACTACACTGAAACGATGTAGTAAACCAATATACATAAAGATGACCAGTGTTGAACAACATTACAGATCGGTATATTCGCTCGTTATCATAGACACACGCTGCTGAACAACACGAGAAAATAGCGGTGAATCATCAGCTTTCAACAAGCTGTATAACGTCAGGATCATGAGCATATTTAGTCCACTTTAACGCTTTACCTGATGCTTGATTTAGGAGCGGTACAGCTCACGCTCACCTCAATTACTATCGTTCTTGGATTAGAATGAATTTACCAATACCAACACTGCATATCTAAATGTATAAACATTCAGTATCATTATGTTTGTCCACGATGAACTCCGAAGCTATTCAACCGATCTTCATGAAACGTTGGCATTTATATACAATCTGGTCCAACTTGAGAGATACTATAATTTATATTTCGATTAATAGCCTGAGTAAGTTTTAATTACAAATTATATGATTGTCAATGTTGATTATTGTTATTAATTGTAAGTTTTATCAGTTTCGAACAGATGGCGCTTTAAATTAACTTGATGACAGAAAACTGTAGGACCGACTGATGGCGCCACGTTTCAATTTTGACAATTTGAATTCAACATAAAATAACTAAGCCACAGCAATGCGTGGCCGTGTCACCTAGTAATGTAATGTATCCCTATTGATATATTAATTATAAACGAAGAAATAATCGCATCGGTATCTGTCATGCTTCGCTCGTGGTGAGAGTAGCGTAATATACGTTATTGTTCATGTACACACCTCTCAATCGTTATATTTGGCGTGGTCTTCTGATTGCCTGAGGGTCCTATAGGAGCGATATCAAGACTGCAAGCCTGAGTGACGGCGCGCACAACCATGCGCTTGTGTGAACCTAGTGTTGAGCCAACCCTAGAACCGTCACCAACTGCTCTCTCCACTAGTACCTGGCCCTGTATTTCAGGCAATAAGAACTTATCAAATAGGTTATTAAGTACAAAAAGTTCATTTGAATGTTAATTAGCAGTTATTTAGTTTCACTGGCGCAAATCTCAAACACAATCGGTACTTACATAAATGTGCTTCCCCGTCGAACGCATTTTAAATCAGGCCGTACATTTATACCTTATACATTTAATTTTTTTTCTCAAACTGACTACGCTATTTACCTAGCAAGGTCTTAACAGCTTCACCGGACTACTTATATATTTAATTTATTACCAAAATGTTGTCTAACTATTAGGGGCAACCGATCGCGAATATGACGTTAAAAAACTTTACTGATCTAAAAATATTGCTTTTCTTTGTCTTTTCAACCAATTACGGTATACACGAGACAGGCTTTAGAATCGATAAATTAAAAAATATCAATAATACTTTTAAACTATTTACAGAAACTGTACATAACCGATGCGATTACAATAATCATCTGAGATATGTAAAAATAATATTCGACATGAATACGAATATGTGTCTAAGGTTGTTAAATGTTAGATCAAAACTTGACATACTCGCCTGCGAAGCGGGTGTTGGCGATTGGATCGGTGTTTTACCGGTGAAGAGTCGTGTAGAGACCGGTTTATCTTGTGGTGATACTGAGCACGATGATGAGTGATGGAGAGCGCGGGGCGGCGGAGAGAAGGCGGAACGCACGAGGGGTGCGGGGGGCGAGCGACCGCGACTCGCAAACAAACGATTCAACTCGTCCAGCTTGTTCATTATTATCTTATACGTCTTGCACTCGTCAGACTACACAATTATAATAGTATTAAATTAAATTGTATTATAATTAATAACAAAAACATAATATACTGTTTCTTTTTAGATTTAACCATTAGATTTGATTTGATAATACAAATTACATTAATATATCTGCAAAGTACAAAAAAGAAATATTTTAATATGTCAAAGACACGAAATGAGTGAAGTTAGTGTAATTACTTTTAAAATTGGGGACAAAAACGTAAAAACAGACATAAGTATATTTATTAAAAGGCAGCTAGTGATCAATATCGAATGAATAGACACTATATATGAAAAATTCATAGGCACACTTGCCTTTAAAAGCAGCCACAGCATGCGCTATGTGTTAGACAAACTCAATGAAAACATTTTAAAGATAGATATAATATAACCTAAAATAATAGATAATAAATAATCCTAAATAACTAACATAACAAAAATATCGCACAATAAAATATTCAGTATAAAGAATAACAAACACAAAATCAATATAAATTATTTAAAACAGCATTTAATACTCTATGTTTGTCTTTCCGGCGTTGATCTTTTGTACTTCGGCTGCTTGAAGATATCTCACTGGTGTCCGCGGAAGCGGATTGTTGTGCGACACGCTTGACGAACCGCTCGGCGCGCGGCTCGGCGCGCTCTTCGGTGAGACGCTCGCATAGTTGCGCAATGCGCGTGATTTGGTGTTGCTGGTCGAGCAGTGTTCGCTCGCAGACCTTGCGGAATGCTTTCACTGAATCAGCCTTGTTAATATTTTTGTCCGACTGTGTGTCTCGGCTTGTTCTCATGGTATCGTGTACGATGCTTAACCGCCTGGAGAAATTAACGTATTATATATATTACCAGCTGTGCCCGCGACTTCGTCCGCGTAGAACGTTACGTAAAAAAACAGTGATTAATAAGGTCAGCTTAATGTATAATGTACATTTACTTATCTACTTTTCTCTCGTACTTAAGTCGCGTCGTAATTAAAATTACAATAACCATTTCAGATAGGTCGCGAATTGCATGTATCAGTCAACAGCCAAAGCCGAGGTGTGCCGCGCACCCTTGAGCTAGTTGTCAAAGTAAAATCGGCTGAGTGCTTTAAGCGCTCGCCTTAGTAGTCCGGTGAAGCTGTTAAGACCTTGCTTGGTAAATAGCGTAGTCAGTTCGAAAAAATAAAAAAATAAAATAACCTTTGATAGACCGAACCGATTTTAACGAAACAAAGACTAAATGTTACTCGAGGATATGCTTCATGGTTAAGAGATTTTGTCATGAACGCAGTATTTTAGCAGCGATGCGTGTTCAATCAAACAAACAGAAATTACTGATTCGAAGACACATGCAACATTTGTTTCCCATAAAAATCTAAAGTTTACAGACACGTGAGATTTTCGTCCGACACGTCCGATCTCTTTAAAGATATAGTCTGTATATGATTATTTTCCATTTGAATATGTGCCCTGTGGTGGGATGTCGCAATTGTGTTTGACAGGACTTTAACCACTGTTTACAAGGTGTAACACTCGCCATAGTGCCACGCTTAGAGCCTGTCTAGATGAGACGTTTTGCGTGTGAGTCGACTCGCGAGAAGACACTCGCGCGTTCCCGAGATACTGGAGCTACATATATCTCGTCCCGGATAGTCCCGGGTGTTTCCTCACTCGCGCGTAAAACGCGTGCAATGAGCGACTCTCGACTCGCGCGTCTCTAGTTACTCAGGCCCCATTACTGCGTCCTACTACGCGCGAGTCCGTCCCGATTCGAAATAGTCTACAGTCGTCTATCCGTACGACGTATCCCATCTTATCGGCTGAGTGCCTTAAGCGCTCGTCTTAGTATTCCGGTGAAGCTGTTAGGGCCTTGCTAGGCCAATAGGGTAGTCAGTTCGAGAAAAAAAAATTAGCGACGTTTCCTAGGGTAAAAACACGCGTATCTAAACGCGGTATCTGGACGCAATATATTTTGAAGAGCGCGACTGGACTCGCGCGCACAACGCCTCATCTGGACAGGCTCTTAGGTGTGTTGCATTTCGAGATTAACACGGGTATATATAGTAATCTGTACTTGTTGGATCACAACCATCATGCACATGCTGATAACCCCATCCCAGTTACTCCCTTTTGGTTTGTCATCATTCGGGATCAACCTGTGTATATCTTGACACCGTGTGTCATGCAGGCCGACATCACTGCGACATGAGGGCTGGCAATGGATTGTGGAGCTCTCGTTGCTCATCAGGTTTTGGTAAGCACTGTATTTTCCATTAGCTATATTACATTTATTGTGATACAACACAAAAAAACCATTGAAGATTATTTTTAATGTACATACATCATTAGATATTGGAAACTGATCTCAAATACACCTCACTTTGAGCCAAAATTATTTATAGACTTCGGTTATGTAGATAACTGTCAAGAATTGTGTGAATGCGAGTCGCCAACTAGACCCTTTTGAATATGTGTGATGTTGTTGGTTTTGGAGTGGGTGTTGTGCGGAGGCGTATAACCTGTGGGGTCTCCGCGAGCGTCTCGCGTAGCTGTCTCCAGAGAGGCCGGAGTCGTGTGAGTAACGTTTGTGATGCGTGCGGGAGCTCTCCCCCGCGCTGCTGGGCGCACCGCCCTGCACTCCGCCCCTGCGAGCCCTCGCATTCTGCACCGGCTTGGGACCAGCGCCCGCGTCCACCAGCAAACGCTCACTGTATTACCGTGCCACACATAACAACAACTAACAAGTACTAACGGTCCACAATATCACCTAACAATTGTCACTATAAGCTGGTCGGTTGGTATATATCGTGGGCAAATTTCTCTTTCTTATCTAAATATATAAAAATCTATAACTCGGAAATTACTCAATCGATGGGGCATCATGTATAATTAGGTCCATCTTGAGAGATACGATAATTTAGATAATAAGGGGTGTAAGGGGTGTCGAATAACATCTAAGACTTGAGAATCCCAAGCCAACTTCACCTGCACGTGGTGCACCCTGCTGAATAACGAACGAGGCAATGGCGAAAGCGGGGTGGTAGGGTATTACAGCCTGACTGGGTCGCAACCACCATGTATATGGCGAAAAAGCCCGTCATAGTGATTCCCTTCTGCGGGTCGCGTTTCGGGGTCAGTCTGTACATATCCAGCTTTTCGCAGGCCGGCATGACAGTGGCGACCGGCGATGGATAATGTGTCACTCGTTGGTCGCCGTTGTTTTTGGATTGTACTGTGCTTACCATCAGGCACAGTGCAGTCATTTTGCCATGCTACGATAAAAAAAATATATATATTTCGATTAAGGTAAGACCATTAATCTTTTTAAATTACAAATTGAATTACTGTCAATGTTGATTATTGTTATTAATTGTAAGTTTGATCAGTCTCGAACAGATGGCGCTTTGAATTTGATTGTTGACAGAAAACTGTGGCACCGACTGTTATAGATATCTCATAGATGGCGCCACGTTTTAATTTTGATTTTCTTTTTACACCACAGCAGCGCGTGGTCATGTCAGCTGGTATTTGACCAGTGTCATCGAATGTGAAATGACGATGTCTTCTAAGATAGCGACGCGCTAAGCCTAGTGAGTGGACTAGCTCTCAAGTGCATCTACTAGAATACACCTATACGTGTTTCGCAACATATTTTCAATTTCAAATTGTTAGCAACAAGATGGACACGCCCTACCACTATTCTATGATCTATTCCTTCACCTAATACTCTAATTAAGCTCATACGAATTGAAGGAACGTCATTCGTCGCGGTGTCGGAATACACTAACCACTTAATCATCGTTTCAAAATCTTGTGTTGTACTACAATTTATAAGAATCAAACGGTACCTAATGAATATTCGGTGTTCGTATCGCTATTATAAGTTTGAATAGCGTGAAATATTCTTCGTTTAACAGCTATTGATTCTTACATATTAGTTTGTCGCTACGTTGTAATAACATCGTTCCACTATTGTCATCGTCCGTGTTAATATTAGGTAATTGATAATTAACAGCAGAATCATGACACCTTCACTAATTTGGTATAGATACAGTGCGTGGGTATAATGAAAATTGTCGTTACATTTAAAAATGACCTATATCCAATTTTGAGCTGTTCCTAATATTTTACGTTATTTTGCAAGATCTTAAAATGGTGTACATGCAAAATATGAAAATCACAAAAACAAACTAAAAACTTATGAACGGCAAAATTTGAACTTCGTTCTCGCTGTATAAAAACTGGTTATCTTAAAAATATTAAACATGTTATATGAACGATTAAAATTGGATTTAGCTCATTTTCAAATATAACGACTGACTTATATAATCGTTGTTCTAATATCATCATCTTCTTACCCTTATCCCACCTAAGTAGGGTCGGCGCAACCTGTTTTCCTTTTCCACGCTCGGCTATCAGATGTCATCTCTGTCATCACACCTTTTACACACATATCATTTTTCACACAATCCATCCATCCTTTTTTCGGTCTTCCTCTACTCTTATATCCATCGACCGTCATACTCAAAGCTTTTCTAGTTACATGGCCTTCATCTCTCCTCATAACATGCCATAACATACCATGATAACCTATTACTCCTTAACTTCTCTGTTACTTTATTCGTTGTTCTAATAATGAACAGAAATACCTATATGCATCGCATGACAGTATTACCACGAGCAATGTTAGGTCGAGTAATTAAAATCTGTACCAAATATCATCATCAGTGGAGAAAGGGTCCGAGGGTCTGACGCCAGCGCGCATGAACCTATCAAGGTCTATGATATCAGGTGCTGCCCCGGTCCCAGCCCCCCACGACCCACAAGACGATCTGCCCATCACAGAGTGTCTCTGCCGGCCCCACTCGACGCACTCGCCGTGATGTCGCGTACACACTATTTCATTGTATACTTTAGGTTACAATAAGAGGATAGCGGCTATTATCACTTCGTAATACAGCAATAGGTCACACCGAGATGATTTACTGAACATACCTAGTACAGAATGGTGACGCGGGGAGGCAGACGCCCCCGGTACAGTGGTACGCCATCCATGACGGTGTAACCGTCACTGTCAATGTCAGTTTTTTATCAACGGTCAGAAGAGCATAGACAAAAAGTTCTATCAAAAAGTTTCTACTACGAAATTGACGTTTGTTGCTCTAAACTGGTTCTGTATCATATTCATGAATAAATTTAGCATATACTATGTATACAAAAATTGTCTTTTATCTCTAAATCGCATTAACATATGCACATATGCTCTTTTTGTTTCGCATTTCTAATCTAACCTAGTAACTATATGGTGAATCTATTTATTATTTTGGGAACCAATCTTCTTGTAAATTATTACTGCCATTGTCGAGTAGGTAATGATATTACAAGTTTCTTCCGATGATTATCAATGAACTAACAAGATGGCGACCCTCTTGTTAGAATGTTTCAAGGAGTTTTTGTGGCGAGTCAGAATCCATGTTCTGTGGTATTATTTCCGATCCACTGCAATTATGCACAATAACCAAAATATATTACATAAAACACCACCAATACTAGAAGATATAGAGACAAATAACACAAGATCTTCTATACATATAAGAATGTAAATCGAATATGTCTGTACTTTTCAGATTTTAGTGAAAAAAATTGTTGCAGGTGCCTTGGAATAAATAATAAAATACATTTTAATCATTTTTAGATTATTATAAAACCAGTAATGCTGTACGCACCTGAGTGCTGGGCGACGAGAGAGACGGATGAGAGAAAACTACATGTGGCAGAGATGCGAATGTTAAGGTGGATGTGTGGTGTAACTAGAATGGATAACATTAGGAATGAATATATCAGAGGAAGTTTCAAAATAGCACCAGTAACAGAGAAGTTAAGGAGTAATAGGTTAGCATGGTATGGGCATGTCATGAGGAGAGATGAAGACCATGTAACTAGAAAAGTGTTGAGTATGTTTGTGGACGGAACGAGTAGAGGAAGACCGAGAAAAGCATGGATGGATTGTGTGATAAATGAAATGAAAAATGATATGTGTGTAAAAGGTGTGATGACTGAGATGACATCTGATAGGCGAGCGTGGAAACATGTTGTGCCGACACTACTTAGGTGGAATATGATTGTACACGCTGGTTGTAATTGTGAACAAAATGGTTTGATTAATTCGGCGTGATGCTTTTTTGGTGATCGCTAAGAATGCACAACGGTCGGAAAGATATGGGGAAAAATAGGACTCACCTTTCGGCTGTTATCACGGTCGTAGGAGGCCTCCACTTGTTTCACTAACACTTCGGTTCGCACCTTTCACTTATACTCTCTAATTATATTAAGAACGTTTATGATGTAATTTATTAGTAACAGTCGCTCACAGAGATGTGCGCCGTAGTCATTATGTTTACGGACTGACTTAAGCACCGGTGAGGGGATGGGGGGAGGAAATATGACACTTGATGGATTTAAAGATGGACGGACAATACCGTTGTGCATTGCAATGCCTCTTAACCATTTTAGCCTAAACAATGATGATGATTTTAAATATAATTAGAAATTAATAAAATTAGAAATGTCTGACTGTTTGTTTGAACACGAATCAGTGCTTTAACAACTGTACTACATACTACGTTCACGAAAAAAACCTCACCAAGATCATAAAGCACGTCCACGAGTAACACTTTGTCGTCGTTTCATTAAAATCAGTTCACTCTATCAACAGTTATTCTAATTTTAATGACGACGCTACTTAAATATTTCATTAGACATTGTTCTTTTACATTAGATTCCACACAGACTGAGTCGCGGGCACAGCTAGCTATGAATAAAATATTGTAGTGTGCTGGCCATTAAAGTGTCTATGCACACTGGCCTTTTTGAATATGAACGACATATTCGATGACAGACGGATATATATTTTTCCTCAAAATACAAGTCCATATTAAAAGTCTCGATTGCAAAATCAGTGTTTAATTTATCATATACATATATAATATTGAACACGCCCCAAAAATATAAAATCCACTACATAGCCTAAGATCCCGCCAAAAACTCGTGTCATTTTTTATCAAGGGTCAGAAGAGCATAGATAGAGATTATCTCTCGAAAAGATTCAACCACGAAATCTACGTTTTTACTGTAAGGAAATTATGTACATATTTGTCAATAAATTTAGCATTACTTTACACTTACTTTACATCACATTACGTTTAGCACTACGTGTACAAGAATCGTCTTTTATTTCTATCTCACTCTGAATACATGACTCGGGTAGTTTCGCATTGCCCATCTAACGTAGTATATGCTGTATATATTTATTAATTTGTACACTATCTCTGATCGTTCAGTTGAAATAAATATTTAAGTTTACTATAGTTCGTATAGAAGATAAACATTAGCAAAGTCTCAAGCACAGCTATGCAAATAAAATCGTTTTAATTTATAGTTTTCTTGGAAACAGTAAATGTTATAGTGTTTTAATAACCCGATTACAGCGAAAGCTTTACACATGTATGTAAATATACTTGCACATAAAGATCGCAATAAAGATCTCGCAATCAATAGTCAAATTTAATTGTACTAGTGGGCGCCCAGTGGTCGACATTCGACCATAGTTCATTGATTTTTTAAAGGGATAAATATTATAATAATAGTTGTATGTTATAATATCATTGTTGAATGTAGAATGAAAAGGGGTAATTGGAACGTAAGAGTAAAATAATACATACAGTCGAGCATAGCAACCTCCTTCACAACCTTCTTTGAAGTCCTTTATTGACAGATGTCAAAATGTCTTTTTTTATTTACATGTGTGTATATGTTGTGTAAAATTAAAGCAGTAGTGTGAGTAATGCATATTTTAATTAATTTAACGTACTTATAATGCATTTTATATAAAATAAACTTTAACTATGCCAAATTTCACGTTTATCCGTTCGCCCAATTCCGTTAAAAAGGGATACAAAGTTTAGGCTTCACGTATTAATATATATGATGATAGTAGCGGCTAATAAATGTCATCATCATTATTTATTTATTACATAGTATAAAACAAAGTCCCCTACCGCGTCTGTCTGTCTGTCTGTTCGCGATAAACTCAAAAACCACTCAACGTATTTTCATGCGGTTTTCACCAGTGGGTAGAGCGATACATGCGGAACGTTTAGTTATATAATTTGTCAAGGATTTTTATTATATCAGGGCGGGATAACGTCCGCCAGGCCCGCTAGTATAGAATATTATTAAAAAATTACATACTGATATCTGATGACGATGGTGAATGTTGCAAACATGTATATAGTATATTATCATAATAAAAATATACCAATTGTTGACATCGCGATATCTGAGAAGTAGCGAATTGTAAATGCTGAAAATGTTGAAAAAACGAAGCTATGATTATTACCTTGAATACATCTTTATAGACGTGGAACCTTCGATCAACAATAACTAGATAACGGGTCGGCGCGAAAAATACGTCTCAGTAAATAAGAGCTCACTTGAAATGTGTGGCCTTATTTTGTTTAGTTTGTTTGAAACACAGCCGATGTAAGCCCGTTTCACATGCCGCAGTGTATTCAAAAGATGCAAAAATAATACCCGAAAAAGAAATTTAACGGCCGGAGTATCTTACTTTCGCTAAATACATGTTGAATAAGTTATATTTTAAGCTTTAAACCTACTAATAATATCAATTTTTGAACAAAATTACCGATTTTAAACCTGTGATACAAATGTTTGGCCTCGCCCCTCACAAACACGCACAATAACGGATAAACGTACTTTATTCATTACGTGTTAAGGTTAAATTCACACAATGTTTTTTATGTTATCTTTTCATTTGTGAGGGAAGTAATTTATTACTTTGCTCGTTTTATCGTAAGTATTAGATAATATTTTGAACATTTGTGACTTTATTACAAGGTGTTATGGCCGTAATTAGGTTTAACTTAAAACCCTTCAAAACTTTTTTTCTCCTTTTCTTAGTAAACAAATAGATACACATAAGTATATAATTACGCGGACGGCTTTTAGCTTCGATTTGTACGTGACCCTTTATCTAGTTATTGTCGATCGAAGCGTGGAATCGATGGCGAATTTCTACACTTGATTTTTACTACTAGTTACTGTAAATAGTTCTGTTTCATCGGAACCACATCTCGATAGATTAAAAATCCATCACTAATGAACCGTTATAGACAATTACATTAATGTAAAATTGCTTCGGTAAAATTTTGCAATCCGGTGAAGCTTAGAGGCCTGTCAGGTGAATAGCGTAGTCAATTTAAAAAAAACAGTTAAATGTTATCATTACTTCTAGAAACGACTAGTTCATGTTCTAAATGCCAGTAAACGTAATGAAAATCGGTACAACCGTTTCGAAGATTACTTTGGGGAAACAACTCAACGCAGCGGAAGCTCTCAAGAAGAAAAAAAAAACCGATTTTGAAACATTCCTCATTGGTGTTCCGCTCCTATTGGTCTTAGCGTGATATATACCTATAACCTTCCTCAATAATGCTATATAACAATGAAAGAATTATTCAAATCGGACCCGTAGTTCCTGAGATTACCCCCTATAACGTCACAAATTCACATCCTCTTTATAATATTGGAATATGTGGAAATAATTAAAACTATATATAGTTTCATTGTATTATTTATTAATTACAAACTAAAACGATTATTGTATATAATTATTAATTGCATTTCGAGTTACATTAGAACTCCTCCCGGCAGCTGTACCAGCACTCCGTTCCGTTTAACTAACTATGGAAATGACATTAGTTTAATACATCTAGAACGTCATGAAGTTATTTATCACTGTTATATCACGGGTGAAAATTTAATACCAGTTATATTTCACATACGTCGCTATATTACAAATAATTTACAAGTGATATACTTCTCACATTGACAAAGTTATTTCAGATTTATAAACAACTTCAAGTGCATCAAAACCTCATAGATATAATTCAATTTAATTCGAATATATTGTCACTTATTGATAGTGGCAAGTATCGCTGCAGAGTTATTGTTTTATTTATTTCTCATGTAAATTTATTACTACACGATAGATTGTAATGTAGCTTAATCCACGTGGACACGAGTCACGTTTTCACGTTAAATAACAAATATCACATGTAACAGGCGTGACACGTGATTAATCTTATCACCTGTTATATAACTTATGATATGTGAGATGTTTAATGCCCATTCGGTACACAATCACCTATCGGTCGAAAATCGTTTTGGAATGTTTGAATACAACTTTGAACCAGCATTTGGCAGTGCAGATATCTAATCGTCGAAAGTTCCAGAAACATTTTACAATGTTTACGAAAACATTCAAAGACTTTGCATTTTTTCCCCGGTCTTTTGTAATAGGAAATATATATATATATTCTATTACAAGAATCTAGATAGCATTTAATAGATGTAATACTTACTTTCATCAGTATTATTGTTACTTCTAGTTACTTCTGTATGTGCATCTCGTGCAACTGTATTCGAATAAGATTTTTTTAATTTAAGCATGAAACCCTTACAGGCGTGGTCTCGTCGGCTAGTTTAGGAACGCGATAAACTTAAGAGTTACTACTGCGATGGGTTATTCCCATGTATATAGTGGTCGCGACACGACATATCCTATCACTCGGCAATTTATAAGACAAACTCGCACACTTTCCAATATATTTCCATTTTATACCACAATTTTTAATAATTTCACATGAAGTAGATTCAAAATAAGTACATATATGTAGCGCTATAAACGTGTCAAACTTACATACAGTTAATAGTAACATATAATATCAAAAATTAATAATTTCTTCTCAGATAAAGTGATGAGTTCTCGTACCATAACAGGTTCTACATTGTTCAGGGCAACATATACTTCCAAATAATCTCCTTGGTTTGTTTAACGTTCAGTTTCCAGACATCCAGATGTCGCTTGCAGCGCTCTCCCACTTGTATACTCTTTCGTTGGGTATTCGTAGTGTCTCGGTTGACATTGTGCCTTGTGGCGTCACGGGGCTCGGTGTGACAGTGCCTGCGTGAGGTCCAGCCACTACTTGCCCACAACAGGAACATTGACAACTTCCATGGCAACGCTTTGTACCGTAATGTGTTTTCTTCGCCGAACTGCACTGAACTAGCACTATTCACACATACGAGAGAGTATGTATTCAACATATGAGAAATTCAAATAAACTTATGGTATTATGTCGAGGTTACAATATATTACGAGTGTTCAGATCTGTTGACGCATATCACGTATCGATGGGTCCCGAGGGGGGTCGGGGGGTCACTGTGTGTCGGGGGGTCACTGGCTGTTGGCAAGTTCGTCCATTCTGCATCTGTAATAATAATAACGTCCCTTAAACGTAACGTAAACCCTTTTGCTTTGTTCCTGACGTACCCTTTCAAATGAAAGTGATATCACCGGGTGTTCATTGACACGTGCTTTAACATAGACGCGTCAAGGTTTTATTTTTCTAGATAATTAGGTTCAATATTAAGCAACTATTTTTTAAATTAATTTAGAACGCTACTGCCTAAATACTGCTACTGTCTTAACAATCACCTTGTAATAATAGAAGAACACAAAGGCACATCTTTCTTTTTTGTTACTTAACCGATTTTCTTTATTATTTTTTTGTTTAGTACATATAACCTTACTATCATTATTAAAAACATTTTGAAAACAGTTCGTCTTCTTCCTTACCATCCGCGAGGCGAAACGTGATGTCTAGTCATTATACTTCGTTTATATAAACATTGTATTCCCAACAGACGCGTAATTCCACACTAGGGTAATTGTTTTAAATTGAAAAAGTGACGTATGTATATGCATCTACGAGACACTAGCTCCTATACATAATGACGTCACGCCTTAGTACCACGTCGCTATACAGACAACATAGCCTACGTCATACGTCAACAAGTCGCTCTACCCGAAGTTGCTAATGCCGAATGAATATCATACAAAACTGGGCTTTAAATTCAACAAGCGTAAGTCTAAAATCGCTATACCGAAAAGTCGTTATTAATGAAATCAACTACATATTGTAAATTAATAGAAGTTTATAATACCTGACGGCCATCTCGGCGACCTCGAGGCTCGGGTAGTCCAACTCCTTGACGAGGCACAGCACGGCGGACAGCAGGTTCGAGTTCTGTTCACGTCAATAATGTTATTAGATCGGACGATTTATAAACTATATTGCGGATTATAAAATCACTAGCGGGCATGGCAGACGTTGTCCCGCCCTAATATACCAAAACGTTCCTCATGAAGCTTTATCCACTGGCGAAAACCGCTTGAAAATCGGTTTAGTAGTTTTTGAGTTTATCGCGAACAGACAGACAGACAGACAAACGCGGTAAGGGACTTTGTTTTATACTATGTAATGATATATATACATACAGTTCGAATATGGGGAGACATGAAAGTTCTATGCACTACTGGCATACACAATGATCATTAAAGTAGGGATGGCGATCTGAGGCTAATTAATTGATAATCGATTTTTATAACATAGAAATATCGATTATTTTAATCGATATTAAAAATCGAATTGAACTAGTGAATTGATCTCTGGCATTATTAAAGATTGATTCGATTTATTCTATCTAAATAAAAACAAAACCACACAATAATTGATTTTTTTAAAGAAAAAAGGTCATTTTCCTATCGATTTTTGAATAAGCGATCCTCTAGATCTCGATCTTCTCATGAATAGATTCCAAAGACCACAATTCGATTTCAGTTTAGTTTCTGGATTTAAGTCAAGTCCTTGCCAATCTTTTCGGCTGCACTGAATATAATCGTAAGTATGGGTTTAGCGCGTACTATAGTCAAGAATTTAATACAAGACATAATTACATTATTATTCAACGAATCTTTAATTGGTATTTATTTATCGTAGTTTAGATTTTATATATATATATATATATAGTAAAATCATAACATCATAATTAAAATTAATATATACGTTATATATATATATATATATATATATATAATACGTCTATATATCTAATATATCTAAGCTAGTACTATACGCATCTATGTTCAGAACGTTGAAGAAATTTGGCGAGTGTTGTACACAATGTGTTAAGGTATGTGGGCCGACGACCCAAATAAGTCGCAATAAATATTAGAAAAAAGGGTGCCTTTCCTGCTTCAGTTTCGTCTCTATGTAATTCTTGCGCGGGTTTTGATACGTCCTGACGTCCGACGCGTATAAATAGTTGTAATATTTGATTTGTTGTCTGAATGTTATATGAACTATTGTAAAGACTATTTATATTTGTTGTGACGAGTGTTTGTTACAAAAAGCTTCTATTGTACACTCATTTCGCACACACATACGCTACATATACACACATATTTTGATTTATTTGAGTTGCTGTGTATCACGATTTTACTCGAGTTGGTCACGACCCCGAATTGTATTATTGATGGGCCCAGCACCAATTCGGTTTTGTGGTTGTGATCATCTCGCACACAATGAATTTACCAATCCCAATCGGACACTAACTATAGCCTATTTACAATACGGTTCAAAATATTGCCTTCGACCCTTGCAGGAATGAAACTCGTGTGTTCTGAAATGCAACAGAGAACAATCTAGAACTAAGTAGAGCATTCCCGTGCAGCAGAGGTGCTCAAATGATCGATCGCAATCGACAGGTCGATATAGAACTATTCATAGATTTTGTTTTAGTAAGTAACTACAACAAAATGCAATGAATAAACAACTAGAATTTATTTGATGCACTATTAGGCCAGAATAACCCTCTCATCACTTTCTTTTATCGTAATAACACCTGCTAGCGGTAAAAACGCGTGGAACTCGTGAAAGGATAACACTAGTTCCGATCTCTAGCGGGAGTTACCTACCTATATGACAATCCTGCATCACATATACTTGAAGACTTTTAGAGTCGATCGATCGTACTCTAACAATATTCATGTAGATCGCTAGCAGTTCAAGTTTCAGCACCACTGCTGTCCAGTGTGTTGATGGTAAGTGTAGATATATAATGTGAATATATAATACTAGCTGACGGGGCTACGCGTTGTTGTGACTCGGTTATTACATGCTCAATTGAATAAAATACGTACAGCATAAAATAAACTAGCATTGAAAAAAGAACTAAAACGTGGTGCCATCTATGAGATATCAATTACAAATCATACAAATACAAATCATAATCGCTCCTACAGTTTTCCGTCAACAAACTAATTTAAAGCGCCATCTGTTCGAGACTGATGAAACTAATAACAATAATCAACATTGGCAAGCATTTAATTTGTAATTGAAAAATATTGAGGCCATTAATACTCTTTTTATAATTAATACCAAAAATAATGTCAGGAGCTACTGGTCCGATTTGGAAAATTCTTCTTCAGTGTTATATAGCTCATTTATTAAGAAAGGATATAGGCTACATATCATCACGCTAAGGCCAATAGGAGCGGGATTTTTTGTCCTCTTGAGACCTTTCGCTGCATGTTAGCGTTATTCCTAAGTAACCATCACTCCGCGGACGAAGTCGCTGGCAGGGGCTATCGTAATATAAATCATCGTATCCCCCAAGTTGGACTCGATTATACATATAATAAAATTGTAAAACCTAAGTGTCTGGACTTTTTAGATTTTTGTAAAAAAGATATTGCAGGTGTCTAGGAATAAGTAATAGAATACATTTGAATCACTTCTAGAAATGTTTGTCTGTCTATCTGTCTGTTTGTTTGGACAAGCCTCACTGCTAATGCTCTGCGATCATCGTAAAACCTCAAAAAATCATAAAGCATATCCTCGAGTAACATTTAGCGTGTTTCATTAAAATCGGTCCACTCTATCAAAAGTTATTTTAATTTTAACTACGGCTCGAATTAAATACGAGAAAAGTATAGATAAGTAAATACAATTCAGTCTCTAAAAAAAGCAGGATATTATATAATATATAGATAGTACCTAAGACAGAGTAAAGGTGCATTAAGTTCCACGTGGACAAAGTCCCGGACACAGCTACTATTAGATAGAAGGTCTGTAGGCGGTAGAGGCACGCTGAAGCTATTACCGGTTTCAGCATGAATGTGTCGGCTCGCGCGCGGTACTCCCACCTCCCGACACACAGACACCCCCCCCTCAACTAACACTGCACGCATTGTTGCGTTTCCTTCCACCTGCCCTCTCCCACACCCCCAAGCACAAACTGGCAACGCACTTGCGACTCCCCTGCTGTTACTAGTTTTTTTTTTTTTTATATCATAGGTGGCAAACGAACAGGTGGGTCACCTGCTGTTAAGTGATCACCACCGTCCATGGACACTGACAACACCAGAGGAGTCGCAAGTGCGTTGCCATCTTTTGGAGGGAAGGGTTAGGGGAGGGAAAGGGAGAGGAGAGGGGAGGGGAGGTGGGCCTCGGGCGCTCTCACTGACCGAACGAAACGCAACAATGCAAGCACTGTTACTTCACGTCGGCTTTCTATAGGGTATTATATATATATATATTCTGTAGGGTGGTACGCCCCCGGGCGAGCCGACCCATTCATGCTGAAACTAATAATAGTTTCAGCGTGGCTCTACCACCACTAGTGTCTATGGACGGTTAACATTAGGTGACCAACCTGTTTGTTTACCTCCTATGACATAAAAAACATGAAGATCGGTTGAGTAGTTTGAGACAGATCCGCGAAGTTGCAACCGAGGCAACAACCCAAGCCGAGGTGCGGTCGCTCTGGCACCCTTGAACTTGTTGCCAAGAGGAGAAGTACCTTAAGCGCTCGCCGCGAGTACTGTCAGGCCACTAGCGTAGTCAGCGAAAAAAAAAAGGTTGAGTAGTTTCAGAGTTCATCGTCGACAAACATCATAACACTGGATGTTTATATATTGAAAAATATATAATCTGGATACAGTACCCGAGCCACAGGTCTCCTGGTGAACCCCCTGTGCTCCGCCATCACGGCGGAGGGGTACTCGCGCTGCGCCGGCGCCGAGCCCTGCGCCGGGTCACACCTGTACCGATAGCGCCTATCAACATCAACACATTATATACCGGGTGAAGGGTTCAACAGTACCAATATTTATAGAGGTCACTCAGTACTCGCACAGTTATGAATTTGAATTCCAAAATATATGAAACTCATATCTTAATTATTTAACAAGCCAGATTATTCATGATTAATATGGTGATTGACCAAATATAATGTTAAAATCAATGAACAGTATTATAGTGAAGTATAAACCTGTCATAGTAGGGCTCGTGGTACTGATGTGGGGGGGAGGCCCGCCGCCCCCCACGCTCCGCGCCTCACCCCCCGCACCCGCTGCGAACCTGCACTCGCCGTTCGACGAGTACGAGTACTCCTGGAACATACGGCGCACCGACTCATATTACACTTCATCAGTATCAGAACATGTTACATGATCAATTATATCATAAAGTGTATCTTATTAGCAGACATTGTATAAGAAATTTTATATAGATGGTCAATAGATGGCGTAAAGAATATTATAGTTAAATCGCGTGGTCGTTTCGTAACCCAAATATTAAAATGATTAAAACTGACCAAACTAAACTAATAGCTCCAGTAAAGGAAACATTTCAGAAAAGTTACTCATAAAAAAATGTTACATTTATATAGATTACAACTACGAAATAAGATTTTATATTTTCCCTCAGGATTTTAAGTATAGAGTGTAATATAATACTATGTATATGTAACATGTAATATAATATAAAAATACATGAAAAATTCGTTTAAATTTTTTCATACAAAACGGCAATTTCATAGGTAAAGGCTATTATAATATAGAGAGAGTATGAGTACAGTGCAAGTCAACAATCAATTAAAAGATGTATATTTGGTTGGGATCACAAATATAAAACACAAGCCGATATCCGCGACTTTGCCCGCGTAAGTTATTATCTTACCGATACATTTTACGAGAAAAACATAGTAACAAAAATATACTTTGCTCACAAAGTAATGTTATCCATTTATGTATTTAGTAATGTGCTCACAGCTACAAACCTCTATCAGTTTATTTATATATATATATATATATACAAAATACCATACCAGGTATTTTTCTATGCACTTCATAAAACACACCTTTTTTTACTTAGTGTACGTCGCACCCTGATGCATTGGGAATCAATCATAACGCAATTTGTTGTTGAGCAAAATCTCATCTGATTTTAAATGCCAATATGGTACAGCGATACGATTATAACCATGGGCTTTTAAAAGTCTACACTACAAGGACAAACACCGAGGCCATAATAGACATATCTTATTTCTATTACAATGAAGATAATCGTTAAAGGAATAATATAATGTTCTCGCGAGGAGCGAATGAGAATACCTTTACGCTCTGCGCGGAGAATGATCGCGGCAGAGAGGTGGTGTCCGGCGAGTGCGGCGCGCACCGCGTCTGTTAGTACAACACACACACTGTGAAACATGTACGTGCTTTCACTACTCAATATTACTAAAATGATGATCAAATACATTAGTACACAATTATACATATGGTTTTGTGAAACCGATCTCATGAGTCACCGGTGATACAAACCTCCTAATCGAGTTATTTATTTATTTTATTTTTGGCAACCAATCTTCTAGTAGGTTATTACTACCATTGTCGAGTAGGTTACAAGCGGTCATATCAATTAACTAACAAGATGGTGGCCGTCTTGTTGGAACTTTCCAGAGAGTTTTTGTGACAAGTCAGAATCCATGATCCGTGGTATTATTTCTCATCCACTTCACTTGTGCAAAATAACCAAATTATATTACGTAAAATGCCACCAATATTACAAAATATAAAGTCAAATAACACAAGATTATGAAAAAAATATATAAAATCCACTACATGACATTCCAAGATCCCGCCAAAAACACGCTTGAAATCGAGTTCATCACAATAAAATGTATAACACTTCAAGCTGAGTCACCGGTGATACACGAGCAGATTGTCCACGCTGGGCATGTGTCACGGGTTATCACAAAGTCACATGTAGCATAATTAGAAAGTGATCACAGAATCACATGTAATATAATTAGATGGTGATCACAGAGTCACATGTAATATAATTAGAAAGTGATCACAGAGTCACATGTAATATAATTAGATGGTGATCACAGAAAGTCACATGTAATATAATTTGAAAGTGATCACAGAGTCACATGTAATATAATTAGATGGTGATCACAGAAAGTCACATGTAATATAATTTGAAAGTGATCACAGAGTCACATGTAATATAATTAGATGGTGATCACAGAGTCACATGTAATATAATTAGATGGTGATCACAGAAAGTCACATGTAATATAATTTGAAAGTGATCACAGAGTCACATGTAATATAATTAGAAAGTGATGACAGTCACATGTAATATAATTAGAAAGTGATGACAGAGTCACGTGTAGTATACATAGAAGAGTGTGTAGATACTCACATCATAATGCGACCTGGTCATGGCGGGGTGCTCGTACCGCTCGTCCGAGTCGGCGGAGCGCGCGGGGGCCGAGCGCCGCGGGGCAGGGGGGGACGCGGGGCACTGAGCAAATACACAATTTAATAGTTTAATCAGTCTAACATCAATCCAATGTCAGCCGGTGTGAACTCCAGCGTGTACTAACGACTTTATGCGAATACGTGGTCGTTTACTAATTTAAATTGGTAATTCTATTGATTGACGATGACAGAAAACATCATGAGGAAACCTGAACCTGAGAAAAGTTTTTGTAGTAACCAACGTATGTGGGAGGAAATAGAGAACTGTAAATTTCTCTGAATTACAAATCGCCAATATGTCGTAGGCTCGAGCGGGGTTGATTATGCCCATACCTTCCTTCGAGGAGAGGACTATAACCCAGTGGGTCTCTCACAGGTTGATGATGATGGTATATAAACCTAATGGAACAATTAAAACATCCCCCTCTCTTGTTTCAATATATCAAGGACGATGATACCTTCCTCTAGCAATCATTTACATAATATTTATTCCCCCCCCCCCACTGCGAAAATCCGACAAGTAGAAAATCAGGAATAAAGGGTCCTTCACGTTTCCTTCTTTCACTTCTTATTATTGCCGTACCGTGAAGCTGTGGAACAATCACCCGGCTAGTGTGTTCCTTCCTTCCTATAACATGGGGTCCTTCAAGAGTAACGTGAAGAGATATTTACGCAGGCCGGCATGACAGCGGCGACCGCCGGAGGAGGGCGTATCTCTCGGTGGTCGCCGTTGTTTTTGGCTTGTACTGTGCTGACCATCAGGCACAGTGCAGTCACTTTGCCGTGCTATAAAAAAAAATTACGCAAGTAGATGTTTGTGATCTCTAACCACTCCCTTCCTCCCCCTGCTTAGCAAAAGTAAGCAATAATCTTACCCCCCTCCATGGCTTACGTAAACAATTATATAAGTAGCTCTTAATCTGTTTTGGTTTTCTTCAATCAAAATTCATGGGCAGCAGTTAACAAGTCTAGAAATCAGGAATTTATAGTCTATAGAGGAATTAACTTATAATGGTTCGCTACTAGGGTTATGGTAGCCCAGTGGATAAGACCGCGCGCCTCACGTATCAGACCTACACATCCAGATCCCCCCATCCCTTATATCATCAAAAATAAGCAAATCAAAGACCCCCTCGCCCCCTTTAGTACTTACGTAATACTTGAATTGCCTTGTAACAAGGGAAGCAAGCAAGGGTGCCGTCCCAGTCTCCTTGGACATTATGAATCAATTATACAAGTGTTTTAATAAAACCAGCAAACAGAGATACAAACGAACAGACAAGTAAACACAAAGCGATGATTGTTAAGCTTAACGTGTGTGGGAGAGTCGGGAGTATGGTCTCACCTGCACGTCCTGCCGCGGGTAGTCTCCCGGCTGCTCGGTGCTCTCGGAGCTGTCGCTGCCGGCTCTCTGCGCGACCAACCGTACACTTCGTTTGTGTATTGGAGTGATAATTCGAAACTACTATCTTAGTACAGTTTTTTATAGTTAACCCATTCGATACCATCTATTAACAAAAAGTTGGTACCGTATGCCAACGATTTAATGGTGAGTTAGCCGATACCTGCGTCGTTTATTATCTCAATTGTTAAATCTCAAATGGATTAGGCAGCGTTTTCGGCAAAAGCTATCAGGTAGCTTGTCTTTTTCCGACCCTTCTAATAATTATCGTTATATTTTAACCAATTTACAAAAAAAAAATGACAAGTTATATACCTAAATCTTCACTTCGTGAATCACTCTATTAATAAAAACTGCATGAAAATCCGTTTAATAGTTTTTGAGTTTATAGCGAACAGACAGACGCGGCGGAGGACTTTGTTTTATTTATTGTAGTATATGTATTGTAGTATATGTTGTTTTTTTTAATGATATATCACCGAATCTGTAGTAAGCATGTAGAATTATCTTATCTATTTTTTTTTCATAATAACGATGTTACTAGACTAAAAATATAGTATATTGTATAGTAGAATAAAAAACGGCAACATTGTTGTGAACGCACTAATAAAAACTCATCTTTCGCGTCACATATTATACCATACACACTCGGGTGCGTTCTAGACATGGAATGGGTTAATCTTATAAACACTGAGCTTTTGACCTGTGTTCCTTGGAATAGTTATCTTAAAACAAGGCCAACAGATTGCACTAATTACAAATATAAAGTAGTCCGGTGAAGCTGTTAAGACCTTGCTAGGTCAATAGCGTAGTCAGTTCGAAATAAAAAAAAAAACAAATATAAACTTTATCAAAGCATAGAGAAGTTACAACGTACATATTACGTCAACCGGCAATAGATGGCGCTAGCGGGAACAAATAGATCGCACTATCGTTTTCTTTAATATTACATAATAAATACTGTTTGAATGTGGTTTTATATATTATACATATACGAATAAATTACAAAGAAGAAAAAATTCTTGTGTTTGGAAAAACATTTGTCTTCGAGATACTCCTCATCTCCAAACTCTCCAAGTTAATAAATGTTACAAAAACCGTCATGATTTAGTTATTTTAATAAATTATTTTGATGGTTTTAATATAATTTGTTAGAAGATGAATTGAGAAAGCACCTGGTTAAGTACATCACAGGCAGATTTATATTAATTGTAAAATTAATGACCAATGCTGAAAAACCAACTCGGCCAGTTCGAAACACAAATGACTAAATAATGGACAGGTGGCGAGGCTCACTTATAGTGTTTGTAATGCATATTTTATCCCAAACTGCTGCATTAATCAGAGACGTACATAAAATTAGGTTAGCCTTTTAAATCACTCAAGAGACCCTGAGTAATCTCGGACGGTGCACCTATCGCACCAGCATCAAGTGGTCACGACATATAACAAACACGTGCACAAACAGACAAACAGATGGACACGTACGCACCTGATCCCTCCTGGCGCTGCCTGTCCTCGTGTAGTAGGGCTCCTGCTCCCGCTCGGGACTGGACTCGCAGGAGCGCTGCCGGCGGTACTGTCCGTAACTCTCCTGCTGATATCACACCATTACTATTAACTAGGAGTGTCCGAAAATAAAAATTCGTATTAACCAATTATTCGATATAGGAATGGTTGATTTTAAAAAAACATCGATGTTCTCCGACTAAAATGTATTGACGTACGATAAACATCGATATGTCTAAAACATCGATGTTTTCGGTAGCAAATAAAACTTTGTCAGGTGTTTTCCCTTTTGTCTGTATCGTTGCTGCTACAGGAGTTTGCCAGCGTTGGAAAAAAGCCTTTGTGAAGTTGTCCCTTTCCCTTAGGAAATGCAAAGAAATAACTATTCGTACTGCTTACTTTAATTACGTTGATCAGTGTTGGCCAGTTATTGGGTATAAGGGTATATTGACGTTTCGATATTTTATTGTCATAACATCAATGTTATCGAAATCAAAACATCGATGTTTTCAAGCTAAATATCGATGTTTATTCACCCTCGATGAATATCGAGCATCCCAATTACGATAGCGTATTGAATCAAATAATTGAATTCGAACGATTCGAATAATTCAAAGTATTTTTTTTTACTAATTACACATTTATCAAATACTAAATAATAATTAATATACAAAATTAGTTCAATAAATTCGTCTGTTAGTCGAAGGACTTTTAATCAAACTAGTTTGAAAATGTATAATAAGAAAGTTCACTGTTTATCTTGTAAAATGATTTAAGTTTTTATGCAAAAAAAAGTATTCCAGTTCGTGACTTTACAATTAGTATGTATTTATTTATTTCACTCAGATTGTGTATTTTATATTTGAACTACCTACGATAACTTTTATTCTGATAACAATACCTATGGTTAGCTGGCATAAAATGCCTTGTGGCATCAATCTCGCTAGTGAACAAATGAAGAAGTGCAATACAGTTTTCATTCATATATATTCCAATAGTTTCTGTAATATCATGCTAAGTATGTAATAGTGATGGCAAAAATACCTGCTGTGGGTATCCCTCATCGTCGGAGTCCGGGATATGAACGCCGCGTCTGACTGCATCCTGCACCTAAACAATTGACAACATAAATTAAATACAGTATCCATCTTTTATTATCGTCCATTATGAGTGTTTTTTTTATAGTAGCATGGCAAAATGACTGCACTGTGCCTGATGGTAAGCACAGTACAAACCAAAAACAATGGCGACCACCGAGTGACACACTATCCATCGCCGGTCGCCGCTGCCATGCCGGTCTGCGAAAAGCTGGATATTCACAGGCTGATCCCGAAACGCGACCCGCAGAAGCGAGTCACTATGACGGGCTTTTTCGCCATATACATGGTGGTTGCGACCCAGTCGGGCTGTAGAACCCTACCACCCCGCTTTCGCCATTGGCTCGTTCGTTATTCAGCAGGGTGCACCACGTGCAGGTGAGGTTGGCTTGGATGTCTCAAGTCTTAGATGTTAATTGACACCCCTTACACCCCCTTACTCTATTTGTCTCTGCGAAGATTAGTTATGTGGAGCAGTGCATCGGACAGAATCTTTAGCAGCACCCGGGGAGTACGTGCAGGGGGATGAGGGATACACTTCCTGCGGACACAACTAACATCAGCCATTCAATAACTAAATAATATATATTTATTATTAACTAGCTGTGCCCGCGACTCCGTCCGCGTGGAACGTAATGTAAAAAAACAGTGAGTAATAAAATCATCTGAATGTATTAAGTATATTTACTTATCTACTTTCCTCTCGTCCGTACGCCGCGTCGTCATTAAAATCACAATAACGTTTGATAGAGTGAACCGATTTTAATGAAACCGAGACTAAATGTTACTCGAGGATATGCTTTATCTTTTATCGTGGACGCAGTACTTTAGCAGTGACGTGTGTTCATACAGACAGACAGACAGACAGACATTTCAAAAAATTTTCTCCATGAAAATCTATAATGAACAGACTCGTTGGATTTACATTCTTATTATATGTATAGATAGGTAGATATATATAATATATTAGATCTCTTTATATTACAATTTCCTAGTATTCGTATTATTATGTTAAATCTTTTAAATATGTAAAATAGATCAATATTTAAAAACATTTAATGTATTGTAGTGAGTGTACACACTGATACACATGTTTTTGAAATGAAACCTTCTTTAGGCGCGTCGAGCAGTATTTTTTGCAGGAGATAAACTTATAATGTCGCGTGATGACATGCTAGTAATCGTGACCGAGCTTATTGTGCTTGCGCGGCTTGCGACAGACTAGCGACGCGTAGTGTAGGGCCCTGTGTACTTACATGTAATATTGATATTCTGTATTGAGATCGTGCAGCCCATCATATGTTTCATTAAATAATAAACTGTATAAAAATGTATATAATCATTGCTACGAGTGACAACAGAATAGACAATAGATGTGAAAACCAGGCTAATGTTAATAATCTCTATAAAATTTAAATAATTCACACTATAATTAAATTAAGAATTCAAAAGAAAACAGTTATTCCATCATTCTGAGTATTCAGTCAGCAGTCCTTATGACTCGACCATTTTAAAAAAATTAAACTTTTTTGTTTTTAATAGAATCATTTTTTAAACCCGAAAAACCTCACGTTTCACCGATATATTTGAAGTTTGTGTCTGACGACCTTGGTAAAGTTACTCACCTCCTCGGGTTGTACTGCAACGTTGTCCAATTTCTCTAAATTGGGCAGATTCTTCAGTACCGTCATCCTGTACCTGTAAGAAGAGAAAGCCAATCAACTCTCTTTCTGTTACTTAATAATAAGTAGGGGCCAATTTATTCTCTAGATATATAATTTCTAAAGTATTCCGGGTGGACCCCCAGGAGTCCACAGGAGACTCGACGGGCGTCTACGTTTGTGTGACATAAAAATGGGGGTTCACAATTCGTAAGCGGGGGTCCACGAAAATTTATCTGCTTTCGATAGTGAAGAAGTAAAACGTTGGCTTGATTTCACCTATCAATGTAGGCAGATAATATTTTAAGAAGCTCAGCCACTGTTACTTGTAATATCTAGGATATTCCATATTTAGAACGCACATTTCCATAGTTAGATCTATTCTTTAAATTTTTGTCAAGTTTTGGTAATATGGTAGAAATGTAATTAGAGTGGGTCCTCCGGAACCAGCTAAATTTTGAAAGTGGTCTGGGAACTTCTGCAGATGGATGTAGGGCAAATATATTCAAAAGGCGCTAAAAGTATTAAAAGGTTACTAATTAAAGAACCATAATGTATAAGAACTTCTCAAATGGAGCAGTCTTAAAGCTCTGTTTATACCAGAGGTTCCCAAAGTGTACGCCGCGGCTCCCTAGTGCACCATACAAAGTAAAGAAGGGAGCAGTGCAGTAGCCAAACATAGTTATTCGTGGGTGTGGTATCATTTACCATTAAATTCTCAGCATAGACAGATTCATGTTGTGAATGTTTTAATATGTGTACCTATCTACCTAGTATCATTGTACGTATTTCTACCGATTGTATACATTTCGACTAGCTAGTCAGCTAGGTTAAGGCGTCGTGACAAAATACCAATATATAGTTTTCCTCGAGAAATGAGCTATCTAACACTGAAAGAATTTTCCAAATCGGACCAGCAGCTCCTGAGATTAGCGCGTTCAAGCAAACAAACTCTCCACATTTATATTAGTATAGATTAAACTGACTCACTCAGGATGCTGGGTGCAGGGATTCTCGTCCAACCAGAGGCTGGTGAGATCAGGCAAGCGGCGCAGGTGTCTGATCTCATTCAGGTCTCGTATCTCATTCTTGCGTATGTAGAGTTCGCGGAGCCGCCGGCATCCGACGAAGTCACCCAACGTGCGAATTTTATTTATACTGAAATATTGTCAAAATGATTACGATTAGGGTTACCATAATAAAATGAAAGTTGATAAAATTCAGAATCCCAGTATTGTAAGCCCACTATAAAATTTAATATCGAAATAGTGTATACTTCTGCTGTTATCGCTTTATTAAGCATCGAAATACAAACATGGCAATAAAGAATTAATCGGACGAATTCAAAATACTCAACATTATCACGACAAAACCGAATATATGACATCAAATATATAAGGCAGTAAGAGTAACTTTTATGTCGTGATTTTTTAATTATCATATATAGCCTTAGCGTCGAGTTACCGCGCCTTATAACGTCTCGGGAACTGTACGTAAAATTTTGCGTAAAATGGAACATTAACAAATGAGCAAATTTGATTAGTGAATTCTCTTTGCTTCTTCTCTTATAGACCCATGCAGACGTATAAAAACATCTGTCAGAATACGACTTAACTTGAATTATGGTATTTCGAACCGTATTTGCGTTCTCGACATTCTCGGTAAAGGAACTCGAAAGTACATTCGAATAGTTAAATTTTTCGAAATGAAATGTTCGATAGATATCCCCAGTACACATAAAATCGATTAAAAATAGAACAAAATTTTTAACGGTCGATTAAATTTGATTGGTTAATACAATACGCAGTCGGGACGTTATTCGCCAACACATCCCGCGCCACGCTCTAATTAGTCAGACCCTTACACGCCATTATCAAATTCCGCCAATACAAGAAATGTAATATTTCGTATTGAAATCCTACCGCTGAACAAATCAGACATTGTTGTTTATGACAATGCAGCGTGATGATGAATTTGTAATGGGTCTCGGCACATCGCATCTGTTGATTGTGTAAGAGTTTAGTGAACAATCGAAAAAACTCAAAACAATATATGAAGCATAACTTAGCAATACGAATTAACAAGATACAAAATACGTGTTTGAGTTCGTGAGCTTCATGCTGGTACACCTTTGTGTTTCGTATATGTATGATTAGCTAATTTAGCTAAGTAATATTGGCGTTGTTGCATTCAAGGCATGCAGCTCAAGCCAAGGTTCGTCCACTTTGGCACCCTTGAGCCAAGAGCGCTCGCCCCATTAGTACGGTGAAGCTGTCAAGACGCATAGTCAGGTAGAAAAAAGAGAGTTCGATACGAAGTAGAACCCATTGACTTGTCCAATTGAAACGAAACAGGTTTAAGCAATTTATCTTGTTAAAATAAATTACAAGTGACAAGACACGTAATATAAATAATCCTTAAAATATATAGGACTAGCATTGCACGTGCATCACCAAAAATAACTAGATATATTTCGATATTTTTTTTAGATTTACTTCTTCGAAACTTGCTTCTTATCTCAAAGGTATCAGGATATCTGCATTTATAGGTAAGAACAGGACATATTCCTGACAAGACAGGACTGGACCTGTTCTTACATACGTCTGTTAGACATGGGCCCTCACAACAGTCAGATCCAAAACCCAAAAAAAACAGTCTAAATCCTGCCAGACCAAGATGAATAGGAGCTGAATATAAGGAAAAGCAGTAGAATAAGGAACAATGTAATTAGGTAAAGTACGAAAATAGAACACATAATAACAAATATAGGAAGGAAACTGGAATGGAAATAGTAAACTGAAATGGAATTGGAAACACCATAAGATGTAATTTTTTTGTTCTCTGGTACACCAGAATCACTAAACGGAAACGGGGAAAACAGTTCTAAAGATGGGAAGATGATAGGCAATGGCAGAGAAAATATGGACTAGGAAAGCAAGAAACAGAACTTTCAGGGTGGGGACCCAGATGAAATATCTGGGCCTCACCCTGGACGGGCGCTGGCGGTTCGAGCCCCACTTTGCGGGGCTCGGACCGCGAATTTCTGGGGCGGCGGCGGCACTCGGCCGGTTACTCTCCAACGTGGGGGGGCCGGGCGCCGGGTGCCACCGACTCTACATGGGAGTCGTGCGGGCGATGGCCGCCTACGGGGCACCAGTCTGGGCTGATGCCCTCGGTGCCGCCAACGTGCGTGCGCTTCGCAATGCGCAGCGCACGGTGGCACTGAGGGCAATCCGGGCATACCGGACGGTGTCCTCGGCGGCGGCCTTCACGCTCGCCGGCTCCCTGCCCTGGGAGCTGGAGGCAGGAGTTCTCGCCGTTGCGGCGGCAGGAGAAGACCTCTCGCTGCCGGGCGTGGTTACGGCCATGCTCGGCAGCGAGGAGGTGTGGAGAGCAATGGCCTTCTTCTGCGAGGAAGTCGTCTCGCAGAAGGAGGCGGCGGAGAGGGCTCGCGAGGACGATCCTCTAAGTGGCCCTCTCCGCCAACGGAGGACAGGAAGGAGGAGGCGGCAGTTCGACCGCCTCCTCCCGCCAACGTAGCCGGACCTAGGGAAGGTGGGTCGTGATTAGCTTGTTCGATCCCTTGCCGCCCCCACAAAACGGTCTGTCGGTACACCGTGGGGTTTTAGTCCGTGCGACTCGGACATAACCCACCCTCTCCCCCGGGAGGGTGCATTGCACGGGTCCAGCGGACGAGGGGGGCAGACGGTGTGTACCCGGTCTGTCCCTCTATAGGTAGGAGCCCGGCGGTCACCTTCCGCTCTACCGCGGCTCTACAAGGTTGATTAGCTCGCTCGATCCCTTGCCGCCCCCACAAAACGGTCTGTCGGTACACCGTGGGGTTTTAGTCCGTGCGACTCGGACATAACCCACCCTCTCCCCCGGGAGGGTGGCGTATCCATAAGGGATTTCCCCAAACTAAAAAAAAAAAAAAAGAGTGGAAAGAAATGGAGAAGGCTTTTGCCAAAGTTGAGTAAACAGACTGAGTTGTCGAAGACGACTTACTAATTTAATTTAGAATTATATAAACCTGTTTAATGTAGATCGTCGAATCGTCGATCTTATCGTTATTATTATTATAGTTATAAAAGTACAATTTTGTAAATACTACGCCTACAGCATTTGTTGCCGTAGAGAAGCGGGGCAAGTGGTGTGATCGTGTGATAAAGTGATCGCCGGAAAACGCAGATAAAGTCTCTGCGACTTAGGTATCAGGTATGTTACATAAATTCAAATATTTTAATCGCGTTAAGAGCTATAAAGAGATCTTTAAAGCTGAGCGTTTCGTGAATAGAAGACGTAAAGCTCAACAGTAAACTTCAGACGATTTCTAACATTGAATAAAAAATTTAAATGAAAAATACTTTATTCAATTTAGGCCCTAAGAAGGCGCTTATGAACGTCAAAAATACCACCGGTTCCAACAAACAACCCACTCATCGAGAACAACCGCCAACGAACTCGATGGGATTTATCTTATTAACATGTATATATTTAAAATAAATTAACGTTACAATCGTTTTTAGTGGATGCACAGAGAGGAGCCAATTCCAGACATCATCATCGTTCACATATTGATCCACTCTATAAAAGCCTTTTGACACCAAAACCCGCATGACATGGCGCTTATACTTACAGTCCGGCAAATCGGTAATACGCTTTGGGACTTTGTTGTAAAATTTAACATTATTACCTATAAAAAACTGTTACTGGTTTTACTGAGTCTGAAACATGGGACGGCCAGTTTATCACAGTTTCTAGTATTTAGATCATGTCGGTCTTTTACGAAATCCAGCTTTTTCAACGTTTTTTTTGCGGACGCTCTGACGTTATATATTTCCTACATGTAATCTATATAGGTGACGGAGTATCGATCGGAGCTTGTGAACTATGCCTACATACACCTATAGTGCGGTGTGTCCGGTCACGCTCCAACTCTGTAGACGGTTCACGACCTTCCGACTCCCGACTGAACAAAATACCTCGCAAATCTAACTGCATCGGACATCTGATTGTATTTCGCTACAGCAACATTGCAAACTTGAATCTATTGTTTTAAGTTGTTTTTAAACTTATCATAACATGTCGTGAGTGTTGCACTAAAAAGGTTATGAAAAGAGAATAGAGTTCCTACAAGTTCAATGGATATACCTGAGCGCGAGGACCTCCACGTTGGGCATGCGTCGCAATAAGGTGACATCTCCCAACTCAGCGCCCCTGCAACAACAAAACATATTTATAATTTAATAGCAATATTTAAGGAAACACTTCCCGTTGCTTGGTCCATATAAACAGATGGCTTTTTTATTTTAATATTGTCAACCAATCTTCTAGAGTATTATTGTCATTGTCTAGTAAGTATTAATATTAAAAATGTCGTGTGATAATTTCAATGTTCTAACAAGATGGCGGCTCCCTCTTAGAACTTTCCATGGAGTTTTTGTGGTATCTCAGAATTCATAATCTGTGGTATTATTTTCCATCCACTACGCTTGTGCACAATAACCGAACTAAATTACGTAAAATTCCACCAATATTACAAAATATGGAATCAAATAACACGAGATTATGAATTACTAGACATTATAAAACAGTCATCGTCATCCGTCGCGTCTGCGTGTGTCTGTCTGTTCGCGATAAACTCAAAAATACAGAACGGATTGTCATGCTTATTTCATTAGTAGATTTCACGAGGAAAGTTTAGGTGCATTTTGTGTCAAGATTTTGTGTAAATCGGTTGAAATATAAATTTTGTGTCAAGATTTTGTGTAAATCGGTTGAAATATAACGCTATAACTGGTGGAAGTTGAGACGATAACGAAACAATTGAGATAATTAACTACGCAGACGAAGCCGCGGAAATCAGCTAGTAAAATATAAAAGTCACTACATGACAGTCTAAGATCCCGCCAAAAACTCCAAACAGATAGTTATCTATCAACTATTTATTAAACAATATTTATATTTTGAGCCCATCCCTAAGGTGCTCCTAAAATAACTGAGATTTAGTGAACAATGGTGAGATGATTATTTAATATCCGTAACATATTGAATAGTGTTGTTATAAACAATGCAAGGTCGTTCTACACAGTCGATAATATACTATCGATAATTGTTATTCGATGCGCGTGCGTACCGCGCCCCGCCTCACTTGGACACAGTGCAATCGTACTAACAGTAGGCTAACAATTATTTAACAAATTATGAATAATAGCAGTTGGTAAAGCTAAAGCCAAAAGAAAAATTGCAAAGCTAAAAGATCCTATCAGACTTCGTAGCTATATATAATAACCATAAACATATAGTAGTACAACAAAATAATCCCAAGGAGGGTTGATGTCAGGCAGGCGGCCGATCGTAAAATTAAGCCAAATCATATACCACAACATGAGAAATATGTTGTACCGACCCTACTTAGGTGGGATAAGGATAAGAAGAAGAAAGAACAATAGTAGGTGGTATATTAACCCTTAAATGATTTATTTTTTAATTTTTAGGCTTTATGGGCCTTTAAAGCATCACTGAACTACTAAAAAAAAATATCGTATGTGAACACTGACATAAAAACCCAAGACACACAGTCTCGAATAAAAGTAGCGCTCAAAACCGGCTTCGAAAACACCCCAATATACATACATACATGAATGACTTAAAGTTGTTTTTACAAGAACCCAAGCGACGCGAGACTATTTCAAATGACTCCAAGGATGATGAATCCAAAATTATGCACTCATTTTCGTGTGCCGTCTGTGAGGCATTAAGTGTGCATCTTGGGTTTTTCAATGCATGTGAAGTTCGGCGGGATTATATTTTTTTAATAAATTACTTATTTTAAAGGGTGTGCGAATATTCGAATTAACGAATTGTTCAATAGGGAATCGAACCGAATAATTCGATTAGTGATTGGAATAATTCGACCTATCACAATAATTCGAATTCGATGACCGTTTTGACACATTATAATAATAATGTGGAATATTTATTGTCGACAAAAATATAATCAAATATTGCTTTATACTGCATTAAGCACTGGCCAAGGATCCTATATAAATAGTCATATATAGGATATTGTTCGGTACAAACATACTTTGTACCTACAAACATACTTTGGAGACATAGAAATGAATGAAATGTATCGACAAGTTCTAACAGAGAGTCTGATCGTAATGTTCGGTGTATATTGTGGCGTGATCGCGAAAACGAATGCTTCTAAGATTGAATACTGTTACGTATAGTTTCGCTAGTTCAAGTTTTCTAAGCAACCGATGCATCCGGCAGATCGGTGATGAAAATAATGATCCCATCATAACATCTATAATTCAAAAGGATTTTTATTGTGCCGATTTATTAACGAGTGCAGACTGAGAACAAGACTTACGTTATATCCAACGTGCAGTCGAAAATACCGTTCAAATATTCCTAATTTATTATCTTCTAGTTCATTATGTTCTGAGGAATCTAATGTGATTATCAGCAATGCCACTAGTACACTAGGCGTCGGTTGGTCTCCTAATACTGATGAAATTAATTTTTCAATTCAATATAACACTGATAGTATTGTTACGAAACGTACAATTTTATCTTCGACGTTTAAAATTTTTGATCCTCTTGATTTATTATCTCTGTGTACTATTAAGCATAAAATATTACTACAACAATTATGGTTCAGCAAAACTGGACTGGGACGAGCTAGTATCCAATTCCATTAAGTCGACATGGGATAATTATAGCCATCAACCTCATAAATTGTCTTCATTGAAAGTCCTGTTACGGTTGCTATTTTATGTTCGGTACAAACATACTTTATTTAGACTTTGCACTTTTTACAAGATTAATAAATATAATTTGTGCGAGCTTGTTGTTTCCACTTGTATTTGCGTCGTTAATGTATCGTTGTGATTTGTTTGCGCTGCCGTCGCCGCTCTCTCGCCAACCACTCGCACCCCCATTGGCTCCGGCTGCATCATGCCACTCACGATGGCGTGGATTGGCCCACACGTACAGCGGGATACTTGAAGCGGCGCAGAGAGATATGAATGTATAATTTCCAATTTGGAACAATATAATTGTAGATTTGTGTTGTAGACAAGTACACTAATATTTATAATTCATCAAGGATTCTGTCAAACTGTGGGACCATATTTTATAGTTAGATTAGATATATAGTATATTGTTATAAATATAAATAATTTAGAAATCTATTATATTAAAATAATCTTATGTGCTAATATTTGATAAATTTTAGTACGACACTATCATATTGATAATAAAGAATAACAATCTGCTCCTTCAAACGTAGTCATAAATTTATATGAAAGTACATGAGCGGATAAATATCAAAACGGTCATCCATAGGGTGCCGCTATTATATTTGACCTGGAAATTTCCGTATTTAAATAAATGTGTTATAACATAGATTTAATTAGTAAAACAATAACACTATTGCCAGTTTTCATTCTGAAACACTTGCCTACGCGATATAAACACCTAATAAAGAGAATGATACAGACGTTGCTAAGAGTTTAGAAACACTTCAGTTATTTAGTAAATGTTACTCATTGAGCATGTTCTATCAGCATTATAACCTTATCCCATCATCTTGCCGTCACAACAAAACCGCGGAAACCAGATACGAAACAAAAGCACCATATCCTTCTTAACATATACAGAGGTTCGCAAAATTTTACTTTTGCCATATTATAAGAATGTGGAATCCCCAGCTAGCCAGTGTTTTCTCTCCCTACTACTACGATACTCTTCAATACCTGACCAACATGACCATTAATTCCAAACTAAGCAAAGGTTGTATTATGCTAACCAAACATCCGATATACATTCAACATACATATATGTGTATAAAAATATAATAACCAGAAAAGGGAGTGACAAGAATGCTCGGTACACACAAGTCAGTCATATATGGGGATCGACTTCGTGACCTTTCGACTCCATAAGGACTTCCTACACTACTGCGCCGCTATAAGCGCCGTGCTATACAGCAACACAGCATGTATGAAATGTTAATAGAAAATATACGATAAAATATTGGTTTATAACCATTCCGGAATTACTTGAAAGTTGGTATACGATGAAAGCAACTAGTTATTGAAAAGAGACAACGGACATACCAACGTAACGGTGTTGGTAGTAGAGTTGACTAACTGATTGGACATGATACTGTGTCTCCGCGCTGCGTCCGGTAGTGCAGACGGTTCGCCGCTGCTGTTACAAAATACGTACGTAACGAGATGTACGGTAGTTAGCACAACACGATCGCGTGACACACAAACACACACACAGACACAATCTATTAACTAGAAATGTATTATTAATAAAACATAAAAATTAACACGAGTTTTTGGCAGGATCTTGGATTGTCATCTACAAAGATCTTAGTAGCAACCCGGTCGGGTAAAAAAACGGACCCGTAATTAACATAATTGTGAGTGGGACTAATATTACAGTATTTTTGAAGTAAAACATCTTATGGAAGGCCTTTAAAATTCAGATCGGCAACATTTTTGTATGACGAAAAATGGTGGAGGTGAACACTGTGTCGGGTAGTGTTGAAAACACCGGTTCTCGTCCGATCACCGAAGTTAAGCAACGTAGGGCGCGGTCAGTACTTAGATGGGAGACCACCTGAGAGCAGTGTGTCACGTTAGCTTTTTATTGTTTTTTTTTTTTTATTTACATTTTTCCCTTTAATGCAAAAGTTTCACTTCTATCGTTTGTCTTTACGAAACACACTGTTCTTTTTAAATTGAAAGGCAGATATAATAGAATACGTGAGCCATTACCACGTACGTAATTAAATCTCTTTTAATAGTATATTCATATCTGTACTATCTGTGCCCGCGGCTTCGTCCGATTCGAATCTGATGAACAAACACAGTGACTAATAAAGTTATTTGAATGTATTAAATTAAATTACAATCTTCTTTTCTCTCGTGCTTAAGTCGCGTCGTCATTAAAATTACAATAACTTGATAGAGTGAACCGATTTTAATGAAACCAAGACTAAATGATACTAGAAGATATGCTTTATGACTTTCTTGATTTGTAAAAGTGATTGAAATGTATTTTATTACTTATTCCTAGACACCTGCAATTTTTTTTTTCACAAATATCGAAAAAGTACAGACACGTTAGATTTACATTTTTACTATATATATAGGGTAGATAGATAACTGTATTGAGAAGCTTGTATCGCGTAGGCAATGTAGTCCGGTGAAGCTGTGAAGACCCTGTCAGGTCAATAGCGTAGTCAGTTCGAAAAAAAAAAAGCGTAGGCAAGTTTTAAAATCAATACGTTATACGCAATATTTCCTTATAGTGTGTGAACTAACAATGGAGACCGTAACACCTTGCCGCCACCTAGTGTGGGGCGGGGAGGAGTATTAGGGCACAGCTACAACACCGCTCTGCTATTGTGTTCGCCATTAATTTCGTTTGAAATTAATGTTCGAAAGAAACGAAATTAGCTGATTGCATTTTTTTTTATTTATAACACTAATACTCGTCAATTATCACTAAGCAAAAAAATAATAATAAAGAAAATTGGTTGGAAAAACAAAGGACGATGATTTTTTTTTTTCTCGATCTGACTACGCTATTGACCCGGCAGGGTCTTCACAGCTTCACCGGACTACAAAGGACGATGATGTTCTGTTTTCCCTCAGCATATTTAGATAAATTATTGGGTTTTCGATTCCAAAGTATAATAAATATTGTAGATTAGTAAGGATCATGAAGTATGACCGAAAAGAGATTTACAAACAAATGTTTTGATTATACACACTATGTATTTGTAGTTTAGCTGTATTTTAGTGTTAATCTACAAAAAGCTGGATTGCATATCCAGAATCCCGAAACGCGACCCGCAAAAGCGAATCACTATGACGGGCTTTTTCGCCGTATAAATGTTGGTTGCGACCCAGTCAGGCTGTAAAACCCTACCACCCCGCGAAAAGTATGGCCGAAAAGAGATTTACAAATAAATGTTTTGATTATACACACCATGTATTTGTAGTTTAGTTGTATTTTAGTGTTAATCTACCTACAATGACTATTAGTTTTAATATCAAAACCGTTTGTTAGCTGGAAGAACATGCCTTGTTGTATTACGCCAGTGTACAAAGTAAAAAGTGTTATAAAAGTATTAATTAATTCATTCGAGTTATAAGCATCGTGACGTCGCATATCTAAATCGAATGTATGTTCATTTGAAGAAGCATCACGCGAGAGTTACTCAACAGGTCACGGTACGAACCCTACTATATGATAACATAATACTCTGGGTACTTATCACCAGGCGTGTATGCAACAAGTGCATCTATAACAATATATACTATACATACTAATATTATAAAGCTGAAGAGTTTGTTTGTTTGAACGCGCTGATCTAGAAACTACTAGGCCGATTTGAAAAAATATTTCAGTGTCAGATAGTCAATTTATCGAGGAAGGCTATAGGCTATATAATCACGCTAAAACCAATAGAAGCGGAACACCAATGAAGAATGTTTCAAAATCCTTTTTTTTCTCTCTTTGGAGAGCCGCCGCTGCGTGCGCTGCGTAAACGGTAACTACTACACGCGGACGAAGTCGCGCGCAGAAGCTAGTTTATACATATTCAGACAGAACAAGTTTAAAAATATCGTTCGCGAAGTGCAGTATAAAAAAATGACAAATACAATAGAATATTGCCAGTAAGGCGCGCGTTGGCAAGGTCCCAGCAGTAGGGAATGCTTGCTGACCCACTTCGAGAACGAACTTATCTTAGTGTCATTTCAAATTCTAAATCCGTTGACAAAAAACTCACGAGTCCAACTATTTTTCTTCAACACTCGAGGTTTCATCTAGCTGACAGTTCCTGCTATACCAACAGACAATACTAGCCAAATTAAGGCTTTATCAAGATACCCTCGAAAGCATAAAAAAGAATATCGTAAAAGCCAGTCTCTTTATTTTTTGGTAGACTCCAATACCGACGACCTGAATCAGCATACCGTAGTGGAATCTCTGCCACAATGACTCGATTTGACGTATCACGTTTCACGACCGATCAATTTATTAGGCACTAGCAATTTCCACGCGGTTTCGCACGCTGTTTGTATACAGTGATTATTTTCGACTCGTTTATGTGTTACTAGCGTGCCCGGCAGACGTTGTCCCGTCCAGATTACACAAAAACCCTTGACAAATTATATACTAAACCTTCCACATGAATCACCATACATACTGGTGACAACCACATGAAAATCCGATGAGTAGTTTGAGTTTATCGCGAACAGACAGACAGACGTGACAGAAGGCTTTGTTTCATAATATGTAATAATGAAACAATGTTGACGCAGTTCTAGAAGTTACTTTGATATCGCAATTGACGTAGGATCCTTTAAATCCTAACTATATATAGCCTTGTATTGTGGTAACTAACAGCTGTTACACATACACATATATTTAACATACAAACGCGGAACTGGCAATTATGAATCACAAGACACAGTTGTATACATAGAACAAAGCCCGCTACCACTTGATTCGATAGATAACAGAGTGCGAGCAACAAGCCTCAACTGTCATTACCACATAAATACAAAATGTCGAACAACAATAAACTTGTAAAGAATGTTGAGTTTTTGACGGGATCTTAAACTGTCATGTATATAGTGAATTTTATATTTTATTCATAATCTAGTGTTATTTCACTTTAAATATCGTAATATTGGTAGCGCTACCTAATATAGTTCAATTATTGTGCACAAGGCAAGTGGACGGTACCCACGAAGCATGAATTCTGACATGTTACAAAAACTCCATGGAACATTCTAAGGGGGCCGCCCTCTCGTTAGAACAGAAATGTCACAGAAAACCGACGTGAAGTAACATTGCTTGCGTTGTTGCATTTCGTTCGGTCAGTGAGAGCGCCGGAGGCCCACCTCCCCTCCTCCTCCCCTCTTTCCCACTCCATCTTCTCCCAAACACAGGCTGGCAACGCACTCGCGATTCCTCTGGTGTTGCAAGTGTCTATGACGGTGGTGATCATTTAAGATCAGGTGACCCACCTGTTCGTTTGTCTCCTATGATTAAAAAAAACATTGTAATTATCACAAGACGCTAGTAATATTATTACCTAATCGACAATGGCAGTAATAATCAGAAGATTGGTTGCCAAATATGAATATAAAAAAAAATTAAGAACGTTATCTATACATATAATAAAAATGTAAATCTAACGTATTAGTAATATGTTTATGATAAAATCTCACTATAAAGCATATCCGCGAGTAACATTTAGTCTCAGTTTCATTAAAATCGATTCGGTCTATCAAAAGTTATTGTACCTTTAATGATGACGCGACTTAAGTAAGAGATAAAAGTAGACAAGTAAATGGACTTATACTTTCAGTTTTTTTTTTGGTTGCATACAAACAGGTGGGTCACCTGATGTTAAGTGATCACCACCGTCCATGGACACTAACAACACCAGAGGAGTTGCAAATGCGTTGCCACCCTTTGGTGGGAAGGGTTAGGGGAGGGAGTGGGAGAGGAGAGAGAGGGGTGAAGGGAGAGGAGGTGGGCCTGCGGCGCTCTCACTGACTGAACGAAACACAACAATGCAAGAACTGTTACTTCACGTCGGTGTTTCTGTGGGTCGGGTGGTAGTACCCCGGACGAGCCGACCCATTCATGCTAAAACCAGTAATAGTTTCAGCGTGGCTCTACCACTCTCGATAAGATGACTTTATTAATCACTGTTTTATTTTACATAAGTTTCCACGCGGACAGAGTCGTGGGCACACCTAGTTTCTAATAAAGGCGGTCATTGTACCGCAAAAGAAAATGACCTATAATATGATTTCAAGAAAAATGGACAACCGCTAAACCACACAAATGAGGTCATCAATACGGAATACCATCGGTAAGTACTGCCCCCATTTGTCCCTCAATATCGACGTTCGGGTATAGAGCAAGTTATATACAACAAGTGCGCGGTTTGCTTGACCGTGTCTAAATGCTTGAGCGTTGAACGACATTCATTATTATCGTTAATGGTGGTGACATGATACTGTAAGCTTAAGGCCGGATGTACACTTACGATAAAACTGACGCTAACTGAGAAACTGATATAATGCATCAAGCCGGTTGGACTGACGGTTAAATTTAGTAATATTATAACGTGTTACCATGTATAGACTGCTTTTAAAAGGCTGCAAACATTTTGATGCATTTTTTTGTGAGTGCTCAGATGGATTCAAGAATGGTTTAGATTCACAATTATTATTGGACCCGGTAGCTAGGCACTGCGGTTGATTTCCCTTTTTTTTTTATATTATCAACGTCTGCCGGTCCCACTAGTGTCTATTTCAATTCCAACAATGTTTGAATAATCACCATGACAGTTGTCACGATTTTTTCGTCATACTAACCATCGATACTATAAAAAAGTGCGTGCGTACAAAGTACACATGTCAGAAGTGAAACTTCTGTGGCGAACTAATTTATAAGTCTTGTTTATATTTATACAAACAAGAAAAAGAATTAAAAGTTTTTTTATTTATTTAATCTGCGTTTACTGCAAATGACGTCACTTCCGTTGCATACCTGCGTGACGTTACATCTGTAAAAAATTTACCCTCATGCGCCTAAAGAAGTTTCACTTCAATTAGGTTCTGTATTAAAAATTATTGAATATCCAAGTACCTATCCTCTTTAATTAGCACTCTGTGGTGAAATGTTATAGCGAATGCGAAGTTATGTAAGCGTAAGGTCGTGAAGATAATGCTTCTAAAATATATCTAATGTCTCGTGAAGATAATGCTTCTATCTAATGTCTATTTCCAATAACCCATCGGCTGTTGCCGTTTCTGTTATGTAATTGGCATAAAGATTGTTAGATAATTCCTATGGAGTGGTTTTTATATAATATCAAACATAAATTATGATATTTATATATCGGGGTTTACCAATAACAGGACATTATTTAATTTACCAATATATAGCTTTTTTTATACTTTATAGGTTTTCCACAATCTCATATGTTGTTAAATAACGATGCGGTCAAAAATAGCTTAATCTTAACCGCTAAACCAAAAGGCGTCGGACTCTCAAGTGCAACTATCGAAACACACCAAACAGGTGCTTTGAGACAGATTTTCAACATGAGGGTAGCTAGTCAGGCCGCCACCACCATGCTACGGTTTCGTCACGATATTTTCCTATTCATCGAATGAATAAATGAAACTTTAGGGCACAGTTAATGTATTAAATTACGAATACATAAATACAACTTTGAATGTAGGTACGCGATATCCGCAGCAACATGAACAGTTTGACAAACCCAATGAGAATTGTCTGTATGTTAGACAACTACTTCCTCTTAAGACATTTACTTAACATTAGATAGTAACAATCTAATCTTAATAATAGCTTTAATAATCACATCGTATATTCAAAGAAATCAAAGATCAGAATAACTGTCAATAATAACTGACGGTTTACGATTAGCTTTAGATGATTAAGTAGGCAGTGTCACGCACAGAGCGTGTCGCACGCTATGAGCACCGCGCCCGCACCGCAGCGCCCTCTCACGCTCGCAATGCGTAAAGTAAACGTATGTTTGTCAACGTAGAACAACTGTAACAACACTGCCGGCATAATTACAATAAAATGTATTAGATACATTATATCATTTACTTTAAGTAAAAATCGATAATGTCCGTGGAAAGAGTCGGTACGCAGTCGACTACACGTATAAAGTCATTTCTAGACAGATTTTACTAGGATCTATCATGTCTACTGTTTACTCCGATTTTTGAAGTAAAAACATATACAGGCGCGTTGAGCGGTATTTTTGGCAGGAGATATATCTGTCATTTCGCGTCATGACACGCTACGTAAGCATGAGCGGCCGTATTGCGCTTGCGCGGCTTGGATCCTTCGATCAACAATAACTAGATATCAAAAAGCAATTTAACGGCCGGAGTATCTTACTTTCGCTAAATACATGTTGAATAAGTTATATATTTTAAGCTTTAAACTAACAAATAATATCAAATTTTGAACAAAATTACCAATTTTAAATCTGTGATACAAATGTTTGGCCTCGCCGCGCACAATAAAGGGGAAAACGTACTTTATTCATTACGTGTTAAGGTTGAATTCACACTAAATGTTGTGTATGTTGTCTTTTCATTTGTGAGGGGAGTAATTTATTGCTTTTCTCGTTTTATCGTAAGTATTAGATAATATTTTGAACATTTGTGACTTTATTACTGGGTGTTATGGTTGTAATTAGGTTGAACTTACAACTGTTTTAAAACTTTTTTTCTCCCTTTCTTAGTAAACAAATAGCTACACATAAGTATATATTTACGCGTACAGGATTTAGCTTCGATTTTCTACGTGACCCTTTATCTAGTTATTGCTGATCGAAGTTTAAGTCACACTAGCGACGCGAAGTATGGGGGTTCTGTACATGTAATATTGATATTTTGCAGCTCATCATACGTTTGATTGAGTCTATATAAAAATGTATATAATTATTGCTCCGAGTGCCAATAGATATAAAAAACACACTAATGTTAATAATTTCAATAAACATATGCTGAAACTGAAATATTATCATTCACACTATAATTAATATGAAAATTCAAAAGAAATGAAATATATGTTAAAGTTCCAGTCTAGTCCTTGCCTGCCTCGATTTTTTTATGCTTTGTAGTTTTTATTATTTGGCCACAATCTCAACCGATGTTAAATGACGGTGTGGTCTAAGAGAGTAGGCAGACACACTAAACATATAGGAATGGGGCCTCAAGTACCTACAGCTGCCGAAACACACGAAGATGTGTATGACGACAGATTTTCAATTGGAGGGTGGTAGTTAACCAGACGGAGTAAGAAAAAGCCTTACCATCACGCTATTTCCTTCACCGGGCGCTCACTCTACTCAGTTGCTAGGATTCGAACCTACGTCCATCAACGCGGTGTCCGAACACTAAACTATTATTTCTTCAAAACAAATACAGACAGGTTGATACATAGACAATGAATAGTATTGCAATACATACACTGATAGTTTATGATAGTAATGAATATATAAATTGCCGAGGGTTATCTTCGTACATTTGTCGAAGCCGCAGTGCATAGTTTGTAAACAAACACATTTAATTAATTAGAACTT
>MU161302.1:1287-46814 GCA_015888305.1 Antheraea pernyi | reverse complement strand
CTTAATGAAGATCTAAACAAAAATATTATGCATAAATCGAAATTGCCAAATATTTATAAGTAATGAAATGTTTTTGAATGATGAGATCGAATTGAACGAATGCTAAACAGAGTAGCTTGCATAAAAAAATTAAAACAGACGTTTAGCTAGAGACCGCTTGAACACGCTTTTGTAATAAACTATTTTAAACAGGACTTCAACTAGATTTTAAATTTTAAGCACTGTTTAGTAAAACTCGTGTTATACCCGTGTTCATTTTTGCTTATGTAATAAGACTGATGAAGTTTAAAAAATAGCCAAAGTGAAATGTAAATTGAAAACATAATTTACATCTTTCATCATTCAAATACTCTTAATACAAGCGGGTAAACAATGTCTGTAACAGAGCATGAGTCTAGGTATTTACCGCCCACCTGTTTGCTACATCAACAATGAAAAACAAAAAGGTGAAATCACTTGGTAGGTAGATATATATAAAATACTGCCTTATTTCTTGTGGTTAAGTTAGCTTTAGATTGTTTGCTATAATTGTAGGTTTTTTAATCATAACAAAAATATATTTTATTTTAAAAACGTATTATTAAAATAAAATACGTGGAATAGTTGATTACTGATATACCTATAATATAAATAATTAGCTTTTCCACGCGGCTCCAACCATGCGAATGTAGATTTTGAAAGAAAACCCACTTTCCATGCAGAGAAATTAGCTATCTATAGGCGAAAGAATTTTTAAAAGCGGTTAAGTATTTTTTGAGTTTATATATTACAATCAAGAAATCAAATCTTTTCTCTTCCTCGTAGTTTAGATGGACAGACAAGAAAAGGAAATTTCTGTTTTTTTTTTGTATGTCATAGCTGGCAAGCGAACTGTGGGTCACCTTATGTTAAGTGATCACCACCGTCCACAGACACTAACAAGGGGAGTCGAAAGTGCGTTGCCAGCAGTTGCAGTTGGGGGTAGGGGAAGTCTACAACTACTACTAGTGTCTTCGCTACAAATAAAGTATATTTCTTTATAAACTTCTTCGGTTTAACGATGAATCGATTACAAAATGGTGTACTCATATATCTTTATCGTATTACTTAATTGCTTGTACAGCTGAAATAACTTAATAAAGAATAAAGAAGTCTTTTTAATTCTCAATATGTACATAAATTATATAAGAGATTGTGTCTAGATATAAATTGAAGTTTTTTTTTTTGTTAATATAAAAAGCTAATTATAAACAGTTTAGTGTTTGATAAACAGTAATATCATTACATAGTATAAAAAAAGTCCCCTACCGCGTCTGTCTGTCTGTTCGCGATAGACTCAAAAACTACTCAACGGATTTTCTTGCGGTTTTCACCATTGGATAATGTAATTAATGAGGAACGTTTTAGTATTTAATTTATCAAGGATTTATTTTTAATCAGGGCGGGACAACGTCTGCCGGGCCCGCTAGTATACTGTACAGTTGATTTTTTATTGAAGTAACGTATTATTAAACAGTCTTTATGAACATGTAACAGAGATGGACTTATTTTTTACAAATCCAACTATCATCATCAGCCTCTAAGAGATCCATAGGCCTCTTCCCGAAGAAACTCTGAGAAATACACAGTTCTATATTTTCGCACATACGATGGTACCACAAAAACATTTCCTAGGTTCGGGTTTTTGTCACGGTTTTCCTTCACCGTCAGCCGACAATGTTATCGATTAAAATTAATACCTATATGCACGTGAATTCCGAAAAAATCGTTGGTACATGCCGGTTGGACTTTCGGATATCGGATTGATATTCTACCGGTCAAACCACTCGGTCACCACGCATCTAATTATAATTATCTCTAAATTCGTTTATAATTTTATTATTATCACATTAGTTATATTAATGATTAATTTACAGTTTATAGATCAATATTTTTAGCTGTATGTTCGAATAGCCACTCCTATATATAGCAACCCCTCCATAATATATTTTCTCAGCGGTGCTCAACATTTTACTTTAAAAAAAAAATTTCTTTTAACTAGGCTTCGGCTACGTCTACGAAGCAGTAAGATTTGGACACTTTGTGAGCCTGTGTTTTATTAAGAATATAACGTTTTTTTTTTTTTAATTAACACATTACAATATTTAGAGGTGGTAGAGCCACGCTGAAGCTATTACTGGTTTCGGCATGAATGGGTCGGCTCGCCCGGGGTAGTACCATCCTCTCGCAGAAAACCAACGTGAAGTAACAGTGCTTGCATTATTGCGTTTCGTTTGGTCAGTGAGAGCACCGGATAAACCCACCTCCCTCCCGCTCCCCCAAACACAGGGTGGCAAAGCACTTACGACGCTTCTGGTATTGGATGGTAGTGATCGCTTAACATCAGGTGACCCAACTGTTCGTTTGCCTCCTATGATATAAAAAGAAACATACATATTCACAATGTATAATATAATAAAGCATAGTTTGATATATAAATATTTAATAACGAGCCATTAAAATCAGTTACGTACGGAGATATAACCCATGATTTCTCTACTCATTAGTAGGACTACGCATCAAGGCCTGTCAGAAATAATTTAGCTGATATATTAGCAGTATGTTTTGATTAAAGTACTTCTTTTAACATCGACTACTCATTCTTTGAAACTTGCTTTTTTTCCTGGTATGTGAGTACAGACCCAAGACTACTAGATACTAAATCTAGGATCTAGGAAAGGCAAATCGGGCCACCCGCCCCGACTGGTAATTTTAGGGGGCGCCAAAATCATAATATGACTAATGATAAATAGATTGGTTGGCTTACCGTCGACTTGTAAGAAAAAGGCGCGACACAGGCGCACACCATAGATGAATTTGTGCACCAGTTAGTGAATTCGTGGACTCGAGATGAAAAAATCGTATACACGGGGTTGTGTGAGAGCTATCAGATAACAAGGGTCCACAAAAACAAAAACAAATTATATGCTAATACATAACTAGGTAATAAGTAAAAATAAAATTATGTAACTATATTAATATTTGTTTTAATACAAAGTTATAGAAATATGAAATAATATAACATCACAGTATTATACAAAAACTGAAATCCAATGCTTCATTAAAGTACTATCGCGAAGTTTACCCAGGACGGTTATTCTTATATTATACCTAGGAGACAAACGAACAGGTGGGTCACCCGATGTTAAGTGATCACCACCGTCCATAGACACTAGCAAAACCAAGGGTTTCGCAAATGAGCTACCAGTCTGTGTTTGGGGGAGGGGGAAGGGGGAGAGGAGTAGAGGTGGTCTTCCGGTGCTCTGATTGACCGAACGAAACGCAACAATGCAAACACTATTACTTCACGTATGTTTTCTGTAAGAGGGTGGTAGTACCCCGGGCGAGCCGACTCATTCATGCTGAAACCAGTAATAGCTTCAGCGTGGCTGTACGTGGATACTATTCTCTTAAATTGTCAACCCTGGCATATGCAAACATCCCAGACGCGTTACATATATAGTCTTAAGGTTTACTCAGAATAAAGACAGTTTAAAAGTGATTTTAATAATAAGAAAATTGGTATTATAGAAGCGACAACCCTTTCAAATTAAGCAACCGATGGATCAACCGACACATATATAAACCGTCGAGCAATCGATTCTCATGAACGACCACAAACGTCTTATATTTTACATGATTATATAGGGAACGGAAACGAATGATTGCTAGCCGACGCGACCGCTAATATTATATGTGATGATATTTACACCGGTTCACGTAATGCCGGGAGCTGTTGTTGCGACCGGATAATTTGAAAATAGATTTATAACCATACCTACGAGACTTGATGGATTTTATAGTCTACTCAGTTGCTTTATTACCCTATACTCCGTACCGTGTCTCATGGTCACAACTTCGTATTTTCCGATCTACTATTTGTACGGTAATTGCGACGCTCCTGTAGGTTATAGCGTGATGATACATAGCCTACAACTTTCATCAATAATCGTAATTCTAACTTATAGTATAAATGCAAATGTGAGTGAAATTCTGCGTACTCTTTATCAGGGGTTCAAGAAAAGGGTTAAGGTACCTTTTTCTCTGAACAATACATTCCTTAAATATATGTTAATTCATATATTTGATAGCCGCAAAGCTGCAGTCAAATCCTGGTTGCTATTAAATGCAAAAATATTTATTTTAAATCTAACAATTAATTTAACGCGTTCAAACAAATAAAGGAACTTACTAGTTCTTATTTTTTATTGTAGCACGGCCAAATGACTGCACTGTGCCTAATGAACAGCTGGATATGCACAGGCTGATCCCGAAATGCGACCCGCAGAAGCGAATCACTATGACGGGCTTTTACGCTATATACATGGCGGTTGCGTCCCAGCCAGGCTGTAAAACCCTACCACCCTGCTTTCGCCATTGCCTCGTTCGTTATTCAGCAGGGTGCACCACGTGCAGATGAGGTTGTCTTGAGTGTCTCAAGTCTTAGATGTTATTCGACACCCCTTCCACCCTTAAACTCTCTCTTCTATTAGTAATATCTTATTGTTTTTTCTAAGTCCGTCTGGCTAGTAACTTGAGGGTACTGATAACTGGCAATACAAGGTTCAAATGCAACTCAATCGGAGCTTTTACTGAAGGAAAAATCATTGTAGTGAAACCGTAGCATGGTTGGTAGGGCTTTTTCTAAGCCTGCAAAGCTAACCCCCACCTATAAGTTACAAATGTGTCACCAAGCACCTATGAGTGTGTTCCGGGAGCATGTAAGGCTGAACTTGAGCATTTAGGATATTTTCCATCTTGGATCACACGGTATTTAAAATTAGGTGAGATTCTGGCTAGGCACAATACCGATTTGCCAGATAGTAAGTTCAAGTGTCATGCCAAGCGGGTCTTAATACATACAGACAATTATAAGGTGGATCAATATGTAAAGGATGATGACGTCTGGAAATGATGCCTACTCTGTGCATCCACCGAAAACAAATGTAATTGTATATGTATATAAAAATATGTTGTGCTATATTATGTATAATGAAAAGATAAACCAGATCGAGTTTCTTGCCGGTTCTTCTCGGTGACTGGATTCTTTCCTGAACCGGTAGTAGTTTTGACGTTCATAAGTGTTTTCTCAGAGCCTAAATTTAATAAAGAATTTCTTGATTTTGTAACGTTAACTTCTATAAATTATAAAACAAAACTGCCGGCTAAAAGATATTCAACTATCAAAAGCGTATTAGATTAGACAATGAGCAAGTGATCAAAGATTCCGGAAACAATAGAAAGCAGAGACCGCACGATTCACACGAGACCTTAACGAAAACACATTACTAAAAGCCAAATTTGATGCGAGCTTACGAAATTATCACGTCAATGGCCGTAATTCATTTGTAGCAACTCTCTCAGGCTCAGCGAGTGTGTGATCCGGCTAATGTGATCTCGTTACCAATTGTTACAACTAATTTTGTAACAGTATTCTTGTTATTCTCACACATGCATATACCTCTGTAATATTCTCGTATAGTATACTACAATATTTGGTAAAACATACATATTATTAATAAAAAATAATATATTAAAATCTGCAATACGGAGATTACCATCTTTTAAGCAACATTACATTTTCAATTGCATTTAACACTTTTAACAAGTGCCATTAATTTATTTTTCTCAAATTGACTACGCTATTAGTATAGCAAGGCCTTAACAGCTTCACCGGACTACACTAATTTAACTCCTGCTTTTTAGATGAAACCCTGTGTCGCGAGTAAATACAAATCACTACATATTATAAAAGAAAGTCTTTTGCCATGTATGTCTGTCTGTTCGCGATAAAATCTAAAACGACTGAACGGATTTTTATCCGGTTTTTACCAGTAGATTATAGTGATTTAGGTTTGGATCAAGAAAGGATTAGGTTTATCTCTTTCGTGGTTTTGTGTAAATTCATTCAAATATAACAATAATTATTGAAAATATAGGAAAAAGTCGAGCCGCGTTTGTATGTGTTCCAGTGGATTCAAGAATAGGTTGGATTCACAATAGGTGCGCTGCGGTGGACTTTTAGGATTATTTTCTTATCAAGACAGGACAACGTCGGCCGAGCCCGCTAATATACAATAAAACACAGCGTTCACTCAGGCTCTTCTGAGTGTCATGTCTCTCATGATTCTAATGAATCATACAAATAATTCTCCTGTATGGAATTTGAACGGTAGCAACAAGGGAATCGCTTAAGCCATTGTGTTTCCTAGTCTTTTCGAATTCCGTGACGAAGCGAAGCTTTAAATGAAAATGATAAATATCACGATAGAACCATAACAGTAGTAGAGTTTTATCTAACGCTCGTCTGACTATCTAACACAATCAGGCTGTAAATCTGTCACCAAGCATCTACAGGTGTGTAACTGCACTTGAGAATCAGCCCTCCTCTTATTTCTAATTTAACTCCTGCTTTTTAGATGAAACCCTGTGTCGCGAGTAAATACAAATCACTACATATTATAAAAGAAAGTCTTTTGCCATGTATGTCTGTCTGTTCGCGATAAAATCTAAAACGACTGAGCGGATTTTCATTAGAGTATAGTGATTTAGGTTTAGATCAAGAAAGGTTTAGGTTTATCTCTTTTGTGGTTTTGTGTAAATTCATTCAAATATAACAATAATTATTGAAAATATAGGAAAAAGTCGAGCCGCGTTTGTATGTGTTCCAGTGGATTCAAGAATAGGTTGGATTCACAATAGGTGCGCTGCGGTGGACTTTTAGGATTATTTTCTTATCAAGACAGGACAACGTCGGCCGAGCCCGCTAATATACAATAAAACACAGCGTTCACTCAGGCTCTTCTGAGTGTCATGTCTCTCATGATTCTAATGAATCATACAAATAATTCTCCTGTATGGAATTTGAACGGTAGCAACAAGGGAATCGCTTAAGCCATTGTGTTTCCTAGTCTTTTCGAATTCCGTGACGAAGCGAAGCTTTAAATGAAAATGATAAATATCACGATAGAACCATAACAGTAGTAGAGTTTTATCTAACGCTCGTCTGACTATCTAACACAATCAGGCTGTAAATATGTCACCAAGCATCTACAGACCTGTGTAACTGCACTTGAGAACCATCCCCCCTTTTATTTAACCACCCATCTTTCACATCGTCAGTTAATATCAGGTTAGATAATGTTCAAACGCCAAAAATTATAAAGTTAAAAAGGCCATTGACATACTAATTATATGACGTATTGGTCAATTAAAGATTGAGCTTCGACAAAGAAGACACAAGAATTTGGAGTACAATATATAACCATAATGTCCTTTGTCTGCTAATGCATATATAGAGTAAGGCTTACACGCTCGGAGTTGTAGTCGTCCACGATTTTGGCAACTTTATTGTACACGTGTGGACTTAGAAATCTAGGCATTCTTTGAGCAAAGGATAACTTTGTAGCTGGAATAGGCACGTTAAAGATCCGTTTCTGTAGCAATTGGTATTGGTATTGGTCAATTAAAGATTGAGCTTTGTCAAAGAAGGCGCAAGAATTTGGAGTAATTGTACTCCAAACATATAACCATAATGTCCTCTGTCTGCTAATGCATATATAGAGTGAGGCTTACACGCTCACAAACCAACCCTTAATCTGCAAGTCACCCAGAACTGTATAGATCGGATCGAGTTAGATCGAAATACAGAGACGAACCAAGCTCACCGACTTTACCACAGTCATAGCTCGGAGAAAATGGAAGGGCCAAGTATGCCTTAGGAATTATAAGAAATGAGGCAAAGCGGTACCAGAATAGAGATCCAAAACTGATCGTAGAAACGTAATAATAAAAAAAAGATCTAAGAATCTTAAGAAGAAAGATCTTAGTTGGAAACATGGAAAAAAAAGGCAGACAGATATTCATTTATCTCTTATCTCTGAACATGCATTGAGCACACTTTAGTGTTTTCAGTATTACGCGTCTCGAATGATACTCTTTGCTATTTTAATTAAACTTGTTTAATTTATGATAACAACACCGTTATTTAGTCTATGGTCGTGACTGTAATCTGTCTATGCGCATCGTAATTAGATGCTATAAATGGAAAAGGTATCTTCTAAGAAATATTGTTATTATTAATTATATTGTAGTCTTAGGTAAGAATATTGCTCGCGGATTTGGACGTGTTTTTTTAAGTTAATGATGTAATGATCGCGTTACGAGAGTTGACAGCGTTAGTGGTCATGGGCTTTTAGTTCTCATGATACAAATTGAAAAAAAAACTATTTGTACCTTATTAACTAAAGAGAGAAACGCTTTCTCTCGCAACTAATCTTTATATAAACTATCTGTCAGACATAGAGAATACTTTTCGTTTTAGCAAAAACATTGGCAACACTCGTACATACGTAACGTCAAACACGATTCTAAAAAGTCTATTGTTCATGCAATAAGGAGTCAAGGTTTACCTCTTATAAATATTGATACAAGTTTACTAGTATCCACTGGTATTTACACCCCATATTATTTATGTAATGGGGACTTATGTACACGCGATCGTCTCAAACAATGCAAGGATAGGACGCGCATCACAAGCGCGACCTAGACTTCTTTCCACTTTAATTGTTCCCCACATCGCCGGCATCGCTCGTAACGTATATTCCACTGAAACAATAGATTAACCCAGATACGGATTGTTTTATAACGGTTATGGCTTCTCTCTAAGACCGCTTTATTGTAACTTTCGTATCCTTGGCGTGAGCGGCTATCTATCATGTGATCTATTGTATATACAACCGACATCGGTACTAGATTAAAGTGATAATTAATGCTGATTCCATACGACCTAGATACGAGCCCGCTCGATAAACTTAATTTACAGTTATAGTTGTAAATCTCGTTGCAAAATAAACGGCACGCGGCTAGGCCTGACCACAGACAACGAGGTACACCCACACGGCCGACGTCACGGCCCCACGGTCCGTGTGTGAATGAGACCCTTACCGTAAACAACGCGTCACGTGGCAACATACGAGTGTTGTCCGACCGGTGAACGATGCGCTTAATGTAGGAAACGCTTCACGCGAGATAGGGACTCTTTGTTTATACGGGTTATAGGGTAAAAGTACGCACGTGAAGCGAGACGAAACACGAGTGTACGACACATATGCGTGACCCCGTGTGCGAGAGGGAGACAATGTGTCGACGTTTGTTGAATGAAACGGGGTTGAACGGTGACGTGTTACGGAAGGGTTGAGTTTCGAACTAAGTTTCGCTCTCGATCCGTACACGTGTTGCATATGGGGCGACGTCGGTCGATAGCAAACGCAAACTAACTTGCCGGATAACTTTTAGTAGTCAAATTTTAAATCGTTCCGATTAATGGTTTCACGCCCAAAGCGCTCAAAACTGTCTAGATGTGTTACGAAAAGGTTGTGAAAATGTTGACAGTGTGAAAAAATTCGAGTCGTATCTAATGTATTGCGAACGAGTGTCTGGTCGGCGGGTGTGTTTCGTAAATCATTGTTTATGGTCGAGTAGTTATCTGAAGGGGTCCGAGAGACCGGAATTAGAAAGCGTCAAGCCGACTCCGACACAACTAATTGACCGCAAGGTTTACGCTGTTCTGCTGACAACAATGACGTAATCATATCATATCCAACTAGAAAATTTAACTTTATTATTTCTAACTTAAACTATGCGATTGTTCTATGTCGAGATTGTTCGGTTGTTCGAAATTTTAATATTAATATTTTATCGTCGTATTCACTTAAAGGTCAGCCTTTAAAATATTATATATACAATAATTATAAATATAAGGCGTTAATAACTAAAAAATATTTATATAATCTGTAAAGTTATTCCTCAGATGATATTTTAAAGTGTCATAAATTTATACATCCTAACCCTAATTAAAACTAAATGCGAAAGTGTATTTGTTTGCTACGCTTTCGCGCCTTAACTACTGAACCGATCATCGTGAAATTTTCCATACTCGTTGTCAGGTGTACAGAAAAAGACATAGAGTACATTTCAAACAGAAATAAATACTGTCCCGAGGGACTGGTCAGATCTAAAGAACTAGCGCAACCGCGAAAATATATAGTAGTATTAATAGATATATTTCAATAATATTATTTGTTGATGTATACATTTATGCTTTAATCATTTAGATATTACTAGCAACCGCCCGCGACTTCGTTTACATGTGTGTCTTTATAAACAACACTAGCTAATCCGTGCCCACTTCATTGGGCGGTAAACATTTATAAAAAAACTCCTTTTTGAGACTTCAATATAAAAGTTAGATATATGTCGTCGCTGACTTTTTTGTAGGTTCTATATTTTTACATTTTTCTGTGGATCTCAATCATATATCTCTCATTGTTAAGGCAGCGTTCGTAAGAAACGTTTTCGTTCGGCCGTTTTTTCTCCGACATACATTGCAAATCCGACTTTCACAAAAAAGTCATCATTTTTCGGGTTAATATATGATATTATGATACTTACAAAGAACATGGCTTTCTATTGGTAAATAATTTTCAAAAAGTTTAGTATATCCAGTTATTGTCCCCTACAACGTCACAACTTTTACCTCCTTATAATATTATTATAGATATAGATTATATTCCCGTATTCTAACGGTTTATTCAGTGCACTCCGAGATAGTTCATAAATGACAGTGATTTTTCCAACTTGTTCGACCTTTATAATTAAATTTTGGGTAATTTTTACAATATCTTCATAAATTATAGTTTAAATTATAATTAAAACGTTTCGGACGTTTTTGCGGGAAAAAATAATAAAAGGTAAGCACAGTACAATCCAAAAACAATGGCGACCACCGAGTGACACAGTATCCATCACCGGTCGCCGCTGTCATGCAGGCCTGCGAAAAGCTGGATATGCACAGGCTGATCCCGAAACGCGACCCGCAGAAGCGAATCACTATGACGGGCTTTTTCGCGATATGCATGGTGGTTGCGACCCAGTCAGGCTGTAAATCCTTACCACCCCGCTTTCGCCATTGCCTCGTTCGTTATTCAGCAGGGTGCACCACGTGCAGGTGAGCTTGGCTTGGATGTCTTAAGTCTTATGATGTTAGTTGACACCTCTTACACCCCAAAGATAAAATATAAATATATCAACGATTCTAAAATGTCGTAAAAACAAGGATCAGTTTCATTTAATTATCGAACTCTCGAACATTCTTACAATTACAGCTCTCCCTTAGTGTCTTGCGTGTTGACGTATTAAGGTCATAATAAAATCATCACAATATTTAGACGATTATTTTGTTTTCCAAGTGTTAAGAAAACTTAAAAAACTAATTAAACTTAATTAATATTTACTTCACATATCTACAATTAATACAATATTTATTTTGTATAATTTATGACGATATGATTTAAGATGATAAACACATTAAACCCGGAGAGGAACTGGCTCTGAATTGCAGCTGCCGGGCAGTCCAACAGGTGTTTTGCGGCAGACTTTCAGTTTGAAGGTGGTAACTAGCCAGACGGACAAAAAAGCCATGCAAAATGATATCTGTACTGGTTGTAGCCAAATGGTTTTTTGTCAAAAACAAGACTGCTTGAATGCAATTGCAAGGCACTGCAGCACTGATTTTCTGACAAAATAAATGAATATATCATACTCTAAACTCATACATACACACATGTTATACTAAATAAGCACGTACTACCTATATTAGAATCACAAACACCGTACAACAAAGAGTAGGTAAGATTAATGACCATGTACAAGTTTGCAGAAATAGAAGTAAATTATTTAGGAAAGAAAGTATGATCGATGGATAGCAGAACTTAGAAAAAGTGGAATTTTAAGGAAGGAATGAATATTTTCATTTATATTTAAGTGAGGAAGGAGTAGTATGAGATAATGAAAAGTTTTTTCGCGTGCATTACATAGCTTACACGCTCTTATTGTGTAATCATTTGCGGGGTGGTAGGATTTTACAGCCCGACTGGGTCGCAACCACCATGTACATAGTGAAAAAGCCCGTAATAGTGATTCGCTTCTGCGGGTCGCGTTTCGGGATCAGCCTGTGCATATCCAACTCTTCGCAGGCCGGCATGACAGCGGCGACCAGCGATGGATATCATGTCACTGTCACTCGGTGGTCGCCATTGTTTTTGGATTGTACTGTGCTTACCATCAGGCATAGTGCAGTCATTTTGCCGTGCAACAACAAAAAAAAACTTTTTGGCGAAAACTAGTTTTAACCTCTGGCATGTCTGTAAACTTCTCAAGAAAGAAGTAAGTACGTAAGTAAATTTTGCTCACAAGTTTAGGGAAGTCAACAGTTGCACCGAATATATTGAAAAAATAAGACAGATCTGCTGCCTGCGTTCATGTAAAGGAATCTATAAAAATAATAGCTCGTATAATCTTTCCTAAGTTTGTTGCAATTGAAGCAGATTTTTATCGTTTTCTAAAGGAATTTTCTTTAAAGCCAACTTACGTTTCTCTTTTACTAATATGTTGATATATTAATAGATTACTAATACTATATTGATCATTTTTAAAGACGCATATGCTTGCAACGTTCCGCTTGTACTCTGAGGCCCTTTTATTAATTAACTGGTTTTAAATCGTGACTTTCTGTGCATTGTTGTAGAATTTGAAACAAAAATATAGCCCATGTCACTCGCTAATAATATAACTGTCTATGTTGGAAGATTTTTTAAAATCGGTTAAGTATTTTCTGAGTTTATCGATTACAAACAAAAAATGACATATTTTTCCTTTATACTACTGGCGGACGTTATCATGTTCTGATAATAATAAAAAAACCATAATAAGACCGCAGCGCCACCTACCAGATCCGATTGTGATTATTCTTGTGATAAATTATTCTTGAATCGTGTATGTGAAAAAGTATAGTGTCTAAAAATTCATTACGGCACACCAAAAACATTGACGTGATAGAAAATGTCCAAATTTGGTCTCCGATTAAAAATACAAAAACATTGTGCACTTTCCGGGCGGGGATTGAATTAAAATTAATAAACTAGATAAAGAAATGTCCACGTTCGTATATAATAAGTCTCAAACTTCACTGCACAAGTACAAAAGAATCTGAAATTAATATGAAAAAATATCACTACGATGTTAAACGAAAAATTTCACTTATCTACCAATATTGGCCAAACACGCCAACATGTTTGTCCAACATTTAAAGGTGTTTCAGAAGTAATTATTCAGTGTATATTTGCTACCATATGACTGTAAAGAGATCGATAAATTTATTACACAAAAAAAACGTTTTTGCATAAAACAAATCGAAAACAGTCTCCAATTTAAATCACACGTAGCCACAAAATACATATAAATAAAATAGATGTGTCTGTAGTTTGAGCGTTAGTCCGAAGATTACTTTGAGACGATTGAACCGTTTTAAACATGATTATTTAATGACAAAAAGACTTTAAATTGCATTTATATGGAATATAAAAGACTTCCCTTTTGCGGGGTGGTAGGGTTTTACAGCCTAACTGGGTCGCAACCACCATGTATATGGCTAAAAAGCCCGTCATAGTGATTCGCTTCTGCGGTTCGCGTTTCGGGATCAGCCTGTGCATATCCAGACTTTCGCAGGCCGGCATGACAGCGGCGACCGGCAATGGATAGTGTGTCACTCGGTGGTCGCCATTGTTTTTGGATTGTACTGTGCTTACCATCAGGCACATTGTAGTCATATTGCCGTGCTACAATAAAAAATAAATACCCAAGATTAATCCAGATAAAACACGCACTTGCCTTGAAACAGCAAAATCCATTTTCACAGAATCACACACAGGCCAGAATCACGGGCACCAGAAATTGAAGTGTCTCTTCGTAAGGTCAAAGCTATTTACTAAATAAACTAGCATCTGCCCGCGACTTCGTACGCGTGGAATATTTACTTTGGGCTAACGCTAACACGCAGCGGAAATTCTCCAGAGGAAAAAAACGCCGAGTTTGAAACATTCTTCATTGGTGCTCTGTTCTCATCGGTCTTACCGTGATGATATATAGCCTATAACCTTCCTCGATAAATGAGCTATATAACACTGAAAGATTTTTTCAAATCGGACCAGTAGTTCCTGAGATTACCCACAAACTCACAAACTTTACCTCTTTATAATATTAGTATAGATTAAAGAAGCTGGAGATACGCAGTAGCGCGAACGCACCAAACGCAGTTTTACATGGAAAAACATTTGTTTGCTAAATTCCACGCGGACGAAGTCACGGATCACGACTAGTTCAAAATAAAATACAAGGAAGAGAACATTATAAATATTATCTGTAGATTTACTGTTACGGGGGATCATTTTTTACATCGTGTCGTGTATTGAAATAGGTATTCACATTTCTTATAATAAAAACCGCACGACGAGCACGTACCGTCTTTCGCTACGATCTAGAATTCTAACGCTGTAAATATTTTAAGTAAAGAACTTGAGAAAGATGTTACGTTCCCGAAGTACTCGAAAATCGGTAAAATTTCGAATCTACAATTGAACAGTTTCTTTTATTCGAACGGTTCCGGGTTGAAATCGTAATTATTCTTTAGAATTTACTAGTTATCCGCCCCGACTTCGCTGGAGTGTACTGAGGAAGGAATTTTTTTTTCGAACTTCGACTGTACGTGTCAATTTGTCAATTCTGACAATACTTAGTTGTCCCCTAATAAATAAATTTAATTACTGCGTTCCAGATAATGAGATGTGTTTCTGGCCTGCATCTCATTTATCGAGTACGGAGCAAGCAAACGCTTTGCTAAGTGGTTTAGATTCGGCCATAATTTATTATTGAAGTTATACTTCTTTTGGCGCGTTAGGGAAAAATGATGAGAGTAATTTTTTACGATGCGCGCGTACACCGTTACGAAAAACCGACACCCTGAAGTTAGCTATGGTCAACATTTTGTTTCTTTGTATTTATTATTTATATTTCTTTGTATTAAAACTTTCAATGTATTAAATACCTTTTTTCTATTGTTAGTGTCGTTTTTTTACAAACGTAGAAAAAGGCGAAAGATAAAATTTTTGAAAAGATTTTTATCCTGTTACGTAAAGAAGTATAACTTCTAACGCGTGTACATAAGTACACACACACTTTTTTAAAGTTACAACAGAAGAAAATTGTTTCGTTATAGCTACTAAACAAAACAAAAGAAATAAAATAGTCAAAGATAGTCATAAGGGCTGCCGACAGAGGTCATTCGTGTTAAAGTAATTATGGTCTGTATTATTTAAATTTCATAATTTGTAAATTGAAATTCTTGTCGTTAGTCCTGCTTTCACATGTATTGAAACCCCGAACCATAATTATATATAGTTTATTCATTAATCAAACATATGAGGTAGGTGGTAGAGCTACGCTGAAGCTATTAATGGTTTCAGCATGAATGGGCCAGCTCGCCCGGGGTACTACCACCCGACCCACAGAAAACCGACGTGAAGTACAGTGCTTGGCATTGTTGCGTTTCGTTCGGTCAGTAAGAGCGCCGGAGGTGACCCACATGTCCGTTTGACTCCGATGAAAAAAAAATATGTTAAGGTACACAAACTCAATAAAAACTATCAATATTACAAATACACAGAACGAACATGTCGAGGCCATCGGTGGCACGAACCCATAACTTTTTACTTCAAAAACAAAAGTCGCTTAGCAAATAGAGGAGGGAAAAGTACTGAACTCTTTTACGTGTACGTGTTTAATAATTTTGCGAATAATATACATCATCATCCGAACAATTCCTTGTATTCCATGAAAACTAGATCACATCTAATCAGTCGTTTAGATTTATTTGGAAATTATAATAAAATAGTTCGTTACTCTTTCTGTCTAGCTCTCGGACTATTTCATTACATCAATACATCGTAATTACGTAGATATACATTATACACGTCTATTTTAAAAGTATCTCTTGATACGAATGTGGGCTTATTGATTGGCGGTAATTATGTTAAATAACAAGTGACCAGTAACTGGTAGGCACTTCAACGGGTGACACGAATTAACGGTTCGTTAAGTATTCCAATTGCAGAGAAGTAGTCAGTATTTAAGATGGGGCTTTTTTTCGAACTGATTATGTTCTTTTCTCGAACTGACTACGCTATTGACCTAGCAAGGTCTTAACAGCTTCACCGGATTACTAAGGCGAGCGCTTAAAGAACTCATCCGATTTTATTTGACAACTAGCTCAAGGGTGCACGGCACACCTCGGCTTGGGCTAAGCTGACTGTTCATACATATACGAGTTGTTGAAACATATATGTGTACCAGGCATACATAACACAACAACTCTTATATATATTTCGTATCGGATATTTTTCACAGTGAAGACCTTGTAACATGCACTTGCTTACTTAATAACTTCATTTTCATTTTTATTATTATAGATAGACAAAGTGTCGGCTATGTAACTCTATATACATATATACTCTTTGATTTATTGTGATCATAATACGGTCAAATATGATTATCGTCTATTACAATATCTATCTAGAAGTTTTCTGCATAAGTGGGTCTTTCACTCATAAGTAGATACTTAAATCCGGACCTGTATTAAGTAGTCATAAAACCCAGGCACCGGTTATATCGGCACACACGTATCGTGAAGTGTCTTTAAGGCAGTTTTTTAATAAGAAGCGCAGATTAACCGATAGCGTGGTACACAACGACTTCATAACGTTATGGATATACAGTCTGCAACCCACATCCGTTAGATAGTGTGCATTTTACTGTCCTAGCCTTCTGTAGATATGACTCGCGTGGTCGCATTTCTAAACTATATCACAATATCCGTTCGGCATTAAATATAGCTAGTGAATATTTTATTATTGAAACGCTAACGGTCCACTATTTTATTTGCATACTAAGTTTTACTCATAGCTTTATTCGCGTAAATGGATGTTTGGACTTATACCTGCCGCTACATTCCATTTTCGTACAACCCGCCTGATATTTCATCCACACTACCTGGATGGGTGGAGGCCTTCCACGGTGAGGTTTTCAAGGTTGTTTCTGCCTCGTACTTCGACCCTGTGGAATCGACTCCCAGTGGCGGTGTTTCCAAACAATTCTACAAAGCCAAAGTCTACAATATGAATAAATGTATAGTTAGGTATTTATACTACGGGATTATCGCATAACTATAACCACGTATGTATATTGGGGAGTTTTTGCGGGACGTTTTTGATTGCTACTTTTATTCGAGATTGTGTGTCTTGGGTTTTTATATTTCAATGTTGAAAGTATAACAAACAAAAAAACTCCCTTAGCTTTCCTTAGCTACAGATTTTTTTTTCTGGAGCAAGCAAAATTTCATGATTAGTAGTTGGAATAGCTAAGACGTGAAAGCGTAACAAACAAACTTTCGCATTTATAATATTAGGTTACTATTCTTTTTTTATCTTCCATCCATCATAATAATTGGCACATGTGTTTTTTCAAGATTTTACAGCATAATTGATGGTATATTTAGCCACTAGGCGGCGCTGCAATACATCAACATTTGTACCGTTTTAAAGATCGATATTTAGATATTTGAACAAGATAATTATTTGTAGATACACAACATCTAATTCGCTATAACTCAACTGTTTATTACAACTAAAATAGTATATAATTAAAATCAATAATAATAATAACAAACAATAAAGTCACTGACACAACGAGTACTTTTCCCTTATCAAACTGAAATAGTTTAGAATATTATCCGATACGAAATATATATAAGAGTTGTTGAGGTATGTATGCTTGGTACACATATATGTTTCAACAACTCATATATGTATGAATAGTTAGCATAGCTTAGGTTAGCTCAGATAGGTCGCGAATTGCACGTATCAGGCAACAGTCAAAGCCGAGGTGTGCCGCGCACCCCTGAGCTAGTTGTCAAAATAAAATCGGCTGAGTGCCTTAAGTGTTCGCCTTAGTAGTCCGGTGAAGCTGTTAAGGCCTTGCTTGGTCAATAGCGTAATCAGTTCGAAAAAAAAACAACGAGTACTTTTTAGAGATTTAGAGCGTTGGGCCCTAATCAAATATGAAGCGATATTACCTCACATATTAACACTAAGCTTACAGTAATTAACTCTCAAATTAAGGTACCGAAACACACCTATATCTAGATGCTAACTGATAATTTTTAAACTTACTTAATTAACTTTAAGTTTAGTCATGGGGAAAATAATAAAACATCTACCATTACATTTTGGTTTATCACGATATCAAATACTAATTGTAGGCTTTGAAATTACATATTGAAAGATGCGAACGAACATAACATTGTTCTATGTCGTTAATATTATTTAAATGAATAACATCTTTTTGTCGAAGTCTAAAAGTTAGCCTTATTTTTAAGGTTAGCTTGGTATCTATTTGACTTGACTGTTTAAAAACAAAAACTAATAGATTTTAGATGGTATGTTAGTTTAAAGATTATACTTAGCCGCGTTAAATTACAATATAAACTTTAATAGCTAAAACACAACCTAGCGCCATCTAGCGTCGGTTAGAGTAAAGTGAATGGCATAAAAACTTTTCCATAAAATAGTACTTAAGTGTGATTTTATAGTAATCGGTTAAAAGACATATTACATTAGTATGTACGATTATGGATTGCAAAAACCATTGTAGAGTGTAGTAAAAATATAATTCCATTGAAAACGTACGTATTTATCTTCGAGAATAATAAATCCGAATTCCGTTTATAAACTGCTTAGGTGTAAGAACTTATTATTAATAGATCTTTTGTTTAGTCTATACCCTCGTAAATAATTACCGTTTCGTATCTATGTACATCATTACATAGTATAAGACAAAGACCTCTGCCACGTCTGTCTGTATGTCTGCTGTCAAATACTACTGAATGGATTTTCATGCGACGGTGAAGCAAAATCAAAACGGCTATACTTACCCGGTTTATTCTTTTTTGCTGTGTTGATAATTGCTTGAACGTTTGAATTGTAATCTAGTAAAGGAAGATTTTCAAAAATCAATAGATTGTCATTTAGTTGTTTCAGTTTATTTCATTACATGTTGGTACTATAAAGGGAAGATTTATTTGGTTTATACAGTTGTGTGAATTCGGGCAGAGCTAGTTCTATATAAAGTCGAGCATTTGTATAAGAATAATCCACACCTACACGGAGCTAAGTTTCAACAGAGTAACAAATCTCGGTATAAAGCAGGACTCCGGGTATCGATTTGTCTCATTCTGTACACCGGTCGACGACACCTCGACTCTTATTTACATTTTAACTTAATCCTTCTCGCATCCACCGCTGCCATGTTTTGTTTTTCAGTATATTTTGCAATTATTTTAAAGTTTTTATAGGGATCTAAAGTGACCGTTGTTTTAAACATTCCTTTGCATTAATTAATATTCATCTTCATATAATGGCCTATACCTAGAGTTGCAAACCATAGTTCATAATAACGTATCCTACTTTATTTTTGACAAATCTATTTTATACTTTTGCATAAAGATAAAGTCTGCGAAAATACTTTATTTCCAGTTTTATACTTCGCTTAAACTGTAACATATGGATAACTATTCGATACTTATGTTGGACTAGAAATATATTTAGAACAAAAAAACTAATAATGTTACTGATAACATAATGAATAAAAAAAAAATCAAAAGTCATTACTATAAACGTTCAACACATTTATTGGTTTTTCTCACAAATTTGTCACATGTTATTGATATGGAGTATAAGATATTTGAGAAACTGGTTTGATTTTCAATACGTCCTTACATATATTTAAAAAAATAAGTTGAATATAATGTACTCGTATATTCCCGCCACTTTGGCTTTTAATAAAAAATATTTTTCGGTATGGCGGAATGGCGAGGAGAGGGGAACAGATCGATAAATTTAAACAAAGAATATATTTGTATTAATATTTGTTCAAACTTTGGTTTTCAAACCAACTATGAAACTTTCTAAGAAAAGAAACGCTTGTTAGCATGTGCTAAAAGTACACAAAAATGTGTTTTAAAAGGGATAAATAATTAATTTGAAAAATACTTGTTTTCGTTCGACAACATGATTTTTTTCGTATTTCAAAATAAGATGCGTTATTTTCTCAGACAATATTGATAACCCTATCTATTTATACCCCGCGTCGCCTACACATACTGTAATAACTGCTGTAATATTATGACCTTTTCAAATATATATTTATGTATGTATGTATTCTATACTCTACTACTGTTTACTATATTCTATTCTATTTGTATAAGCTATATTAGTGTAAAGTTCCGGCAAAATCCGTTGAGTAATTATGAATTCTCACAAACTTTATCCTTTACAATATTAATAAAATTTCCAATATAACCGCACTCCTAAACAAGGTTATTTAATAAACCATTACCATGTAATATAATTAAACTGATATATTAATTATTTATGTATATAGTCTTTGCGTAAGCTATGCCCTATGTTCAGGTCTGAAACAGTTTCTATCCTCACATTATATTCAAAAGAAATCATATTTAACATGAGTACTAAAAATATAGTGTGATTAAACAGTTTCTAATACAACTAGCGCCATCTATCAGCGAGTAGTGAGCGTCTTAAACTAGTAAGACTTGTTTTCATTATTCTCCTGCAGTGATCATAATATTATAATCAGTTCGTATAATTAATTAATAATATAATACACGGATTCAACGAATTCAATTAACAAATTATATTTACTAAACACGTATTATTAAAGTTTTGATATGAAATTTGAAAAATAATACGATGAACTCTAATAATAATAGCACTAATATTATCCACTGTTTAGTTAACATAATTCTTTTAGCTTTAATTAAATTGTTTCTACTTATTTTAAAAAATGAACTTGTTAAAGATATTCCCATCTGATTACATATTAAATTTCGTCAAATATCGGCCTTTAATATTTATAATTAAGTACCGATTATATTGTAAACTATAATGGAAATATTTCTATATATTATCATCCGTGTTAATTAAAGAGACCCACCCACTGCTGTGCCATAGGCCTCGACCCGATAGAAGGTATGGGCATAACCACCACACTAATCCATGACCTATTGGCGATTTTAAACCCGGAGAGATCCCTAATACTACAAGAACATTTCTCAGGTTCAGGTTTCCTCACGATGTATTCATTAATCGTCAATCGATAGTGTTACTAATTTATATTAGTAGAATTAGTATGGGAATTCCGAAACATTCCTTGGTTGGTCGTGGGGATCGAGAAGCTGCGGAGATCGGAATAATATTCCACCAGTTAATCCACTCGACCACCAAAACTTTATATTTCTACATAATATTCTATATACAGAGGCAGGACTATTGTCGATTTGTTAAATTTAGTTATGACTGCTACATAATCCGAATATCTAATTTTGAAGTCGATACATAACTAGGAAATGCGGGTTTATTTAGTATATTAATATTACTCTTACCCGATGACTAAAAGCATCTTATGTCCTTTTCTGCCTTGATATTCTGACTCTATAACCCTTGATAACGTGTATGTAAAATTTCATAATGGCCAAAAGATACTTAGATGTTATGTAGGCAAGATATCTTTGAGGCAGGATTATTGTCGATTTGCCAAAAATTAAGTTATGACCGCTACACAATCGGAATATCTCATTTTGAAGTCGATACATAACCAGGAGATGCCGGATTATTGGGTATGCTAATATTTCTCTTAGCCGTGACTTCGCTCGCGTCTGACTAAAAGCATCTTATGTCCTTTTCTGCCTCGATATTCTGACTCTACAACCCTTGATAACGTATATGTCAAATTTCATAATGACCAAAAGATACGTCGATGTTACATAAGCAAGATATCTTTTAGGCAGGACTATTGTGGATTTGCTAAAATTTAGTTGACTGTTACGCAATCTGAATATCTAATTTTGAAGCCGATACATAACCAGGAGATGCCGGATTATTGGGTATATTAATATTACTCTTAGCCGTGACTTCGTTCGCGTCTGACTAAAAGCATCTTATGTCCTTTTCTGCCTTGATATTCTGACTCTGTGACCCTTGATAACGTGTATGTAAAATTTCTTAATGACCAAAAGATACTTATATGTTATGTAGGCAAGATATCTTTTGCAAGATCCACTTACGAGTTTTTAAGTAAAGGTGCCTTAAATGGATACGACAATACAATTCAACAAGTATAATACTAAGCATATTACAGATTTACCGGACAATACGTTCAAAAGTTATTGTAATTTTATTATAGATTAGATTGTTATAGAGTAATAATGAATTGCTTTTTGTACATGCACCAAAATTGTAATCTACGACTATAAAGAATACTTTTAAAGATTGAGTTATTCCCGGCCTGGTTGTAATGTTCTTGCATTCGGTGATAGTGTTTCGCGTTCATAATTGCATTCAAAGAGCCTATTTTGAAGAAACTATTATAGATCTTTACCTATTTTAGTGTTATCACTAATCTTTTCAACGTTTCTTCTACGAAATGGATGCTTAGAAATTTCTCAGGGTCTTTCTATTTAGAACTTGGATGATTTATGTGGCTTGGATCAAAATTCTATAGATATAGGTACCGTCCTAACGTTGCTTCTAACCTTTATCTTTTCTCCAAGCTATAATTATCGAGACGAGTTAAAACCCAGTGGTCAATATGCTGTACAATATGTTTAGACATGTTTTGGCCCACGCATTTTAGTATTTTTTTATGAAAAAATCAACCTATATTTTTTACCTCTTATCATTGACATATAAAAACCCAAAACACACAGTCTCGAATAAAAGTAGCGCTCCAAACCGGCTGCAAAAATATGCGTAATTATATTATGCGATAAATTCATGATTTTTTAAAAAAAAAACCTTATCTGAATGATTTAAAGTTGTTTTTACGAGGACGCAAGCGACGCGAGACTATTTGAAATGACTGCATAATTAAAAATTATGCACTCATTTTCGTGTGCCGGCTGGGAGACGTTTATTTTATTGAATAGTATGACATTAATCACAATATTAGATGAGATTACAGTTGGCGTGTCACTTTGAATGTACACCATATTGTAGACTGGGCTTCTAAGAGATGATTTCTTTTTCAAACTCGGACCTGAATGCTACATGTTAGTTTATATAATAGATTATACATTGGGCCTTACGAGGTTATAATTAATGTGTGATATTTATCCATTAGTGTTCGGCATCGACTCGCCACTGGGACTGTTCCCGCCCGGCATGGAGCACAAAATGTACCCGCTCATGGATGTCGATCACCGCGCGCCGCCTCTAGACGCACAACTCTTCACCAACGTCAAAAAGAAATGTGAGTATTTTTCCTCATCACTATTGCGATCTGTACTAACATATTATTCTGTATTCATCTGAATTACCAACGATAACAACAATTCTAAAACCAAAAGCTTTCGCCGAATGTTATGGGATCGAATCCAACACAGGACAATTATTTATGCAATCCGCAAAAAATATTGTTATTGTGCCGGTTACTTTATACGTTTGTAAAACCCCGCGATACATGGCTTTATACAGAGGATGGGAATTCTATTTTTAATAAAAAAAAATCGCTAATTTTACTTTGAAGAATTTTTTTACATAATTGAATAATATAAACCAGGATTTGAATTATATAAATAATACTACACCTAAGTGTGCTATTGCTAAAGAAAACACTCTTCGAAAATAAGAGCTTAAAATAGAGGATTCCTTAAATTATTCATGTTTCCTCACGATGTTTCGTTTCACTGTAACTTAAGTCTTGTGTCGATAGATAATATCTGACGAACCTACTTCATCATATTTTATAACCCTGTTGTAGATATATTGTAAAAACAACTAATAAATTATTACATCTTGGATGTATAAATTCTTATAGGTTTATAATAAACTCCCACAGAATATCATAAATACAAACAGAAAATCAAGTCAAAGTGAAGTCAATAGAAACAAACAAAGTCGTAACAATGGATTGAATGTTAATAATGCAGAAAGCATGCTTGCATCCACATCACACATCGCACTAACTAGAGTCTGGAGCCCGAGCGGTCTGCAGTCGCGCACTCCACGTTAAACGGGCATTGTTTCCCTCGCAAATGTTTATTAAGACGATCTGATAACATATCTAGTGAGGTAACAGAGGGGCGGCGGAGCGACGCGTCTAACGTATGCTCTGAATGAGCTCTGGCTGTGGTCGCTGTCGCTTCCACTCGTCTCCGAGCTCGACACACAATAGTCCTCGATCGATTAGCGCACATCGCTCGTCCGCAGACAGCCGCGTGTATGCCTGTTACTTACGATCGCTCCTTTGCTGTCTCACTAACGAGCTACAAATGGAAAACATCCTTCATAAACCTACCCCTCTAGTCGCGTGACCCGCCATGCCTATTAAAAAGAAAAACTAATTTCCATAATAAGACATTATTCAATACATTCGTTGAATTATCTGATCTGAATCTAGTTAACGTGCACCGGTGGAATTATAAAACTATAAACTCGCGACGACATCGCCGCAGAGCATGCATGTTCGTTTTACTTTTTGACAAACAGCCTGTAATAGTCGCGTGCAGGTATCGAATTAATGAAAGATCGCCGTCCGGTGTAATGTCGCGAAGCTGCTTATTTCGAACGTGTACATCGGTACGGGCTGTGGCAAAATATTATTATTAGATAGTATGTTGGCGTAATGCCGTCGCGGGCACACGGCATATGTCGTGCACAGTACCGTCGCAGGGCGGCGCTCCCGTGCACTAAAACACTAAATCACAACAATCTGTTATTTCTGACGTAATTAGTCATTTCGCAATTCGAAAACCACGAAGCTTTCGCCATGCTAAATCAAAATATTTCTGTTCTACAGGGAGACCCAAAGGTCAGCATAGCGCACCGCGCGGCGGCCCTCCTCGCTCCTGGACGAACGCCGAACTAACGGAGGCTTTACAACACGTATGGAACAAGAAGATGACGACGAGCCAAGCTTCGAGAATATTCGGGATCCCGTACAACTCACTACTTATGTACGTCCGCGGTAAATACGGGAAAAGCCTCAAGCTGGAACAGCTGAGGAAAGACTGCATCGGCGCGCCACTCGACGTGCTCAACCTAAACTCCGGTAACAATAACAACAACCACCCCTCAAGCAAACACCATGAAAAGGACGACCACCAGAACATCGGTCAACGACCGGCGAGCTCGGAGCCCGACATATCATCCAACCCCATGTTCAATCCATTCCAGCAGGGATTCTACCCGGAGTTCCCGCCGGGGTTCCCGATGCCGCTTAACATGCTGCATTTGTTGCCACCTAGCGATAAGGCTCGGGAGTTGTACCAGTCGATGCCGATGGCTCTAGATTCGCTGTCGGGGATGACGAAAGAGGAAGATTGTAAGAGTGACAGGTCAAAAGAGAATTCAGCGGACGAGGAAGGAGATACATATCGTGCCCACGCACACCCGCCGCATCCCCCTCACCCGCCTGACAGTCGTACCCTTCTGCACCACAACGGGCAGGATTAACTCTTCCACGTAATTAGTTATAACATCCTGCTCGGCATTGTACCGTCAACTGTGTTAAATTTTTAATGAGTGAGCATAATTTAAAGTTTACTGTGGATAGTCTGTCTATGACGTCAACAACTGGTGTTAGCAGATATGTTTACTGGAACTGGAATTTAGATGACGTATTTCATTGCGACCTACCTACGTAACATATTGTGGTAAATTCATTCGGAACGAAAAACCTTCAAGTCCAAAGTCAACAAATAGTAGAATTATGACAATTTCAATGCAATACAAATACCAACCATCTTTTAATGCTACGTGAAATATATTAGATAGATTCCAGTTTCACGTTCGATTTATATTGAACGCCTTTAGAGCACGCACCGGTGACGTCGTTATAATTTAAAAAAGAATTAGTGAAATTTATAATTGAAAAAAGATGTGTTAATATTGTAAATGTATATTAAATCGCGTATCTAAGTTATAGGCGATAATTTATTCTGAAGGAGTGCAATAAGTGTGAATGATGTTGTGATTGTTATCTCGTTAAGATATACCTTATTACGTTGTATTGTTGACATTCCGTTTTGACATTCCAATTTATTATATTAGAATTTATTTTATAAGCCGGACTAATTTCATTTGGAAGAAAAATAACAAGAAATAAAGAAAATATAGTTATTGAAATTCATAATGAAATAGGTGACAAACGTTACTCGTTTGTTTAATTCTTACGTATTGTACAGATAATAGTTTTATTATCAAACCCATTGTTTTATGTGCAGCTTTGTTCCACATAATGTAATTATTTTGTATGTTAAAACAATTGTAGATATTATGTGTTAAATGTGCGAAACATCTGAATCTCACCAAAGTTTGTAAAATAATTCGTAATAATAGTAATTAATATTCGATAATAAACAATTTTTAAATGTAAATAATTAGTGATAAATGGAATATAAATCTGAATTAACCATTAAATTAATGAAGACATCTAAGTGTCTAAAATGATAAATAGTAGTTGTATTTGTAATAATTGTTGTAGTATTATTCTAATTAGTGATATGAACAGGCACGTGGTCAGAATATCGATGGGGGTCCAGACATTCCAGACACTAAACGACATTCATCTGACTTTCATTCAAGGTTCTTTTTATGATAGTCATAACTTTCTATGTCGGGGGTCACAATTCGTACAGTTTTACCCAAATATATTCGCAGAGACAAACGAAAATCACCTCCCGAATTTGTAAACAATCCAAATGGAAATGTTATATGCGAGAGACCTAATATAACTGAAACAAATGAACTTTAAAAACGAAATCAAATTTGCTTTGTCATTTGTAGATGAAAGTTTTGTATTGCACAAGTAGTTGATTTATATTTTGGGTAAAACTGTACGCCTTATTACGTGCCTGGATGTGAAAACAGTACGGGGACGCAGACAGGTCATGGGGGTCCGTGACGCACTCATTATGCACTTGTGTTCACGATCAAAATTAACCCTGTGTACTCTTCAAACTTTTCATAAATTTATAACCACTAATTATATTTTCTTACCCCGTGCAATTCAAAAATTTTTATTTTTACTAACTTCACAGCAACAAGTCAACCCTAATCAAATAAACAATATAAAAAAGTTTTTATATATTTTTTTTTTATTATTAACAAAATCTATTTTCATCTGTTCATAAAATCATGCCTTAATTGCGTATAAATAATAAAGGAGTTAATTTGACAAATCTATACATTTTTACATTCATATTAAATTAATTTAATGATCTCATTACCAAAATTGTTTTTCGTCTTCTATATGAGAAATATCACAGGACAGTGCGCGCCAGGTTAAGACAAATAAAAGTATCAGCACTCAATGTTCAAATAAAAAGGAGCTTGCAAGATTTTAGTAAATAATGGAAGTTAGATTAATAACAAGGTTCAACCCAAACCTGGCTTTAGATAATTGTATACTATTAAATAATTAGGTATAAAAAAGTATAATTAGCAGAAAGTGTAAACGGCGGTTTTGACAGCTAAATAGGTACATTTTATTTTATAATATAATGATATATTGCTCATTTAAAGGTGTTCTAATTTAAAACATAAAATCACAATAACACACTTGAAAAATTACGTACTGTTTTACCTTATGTCCCAAAAACAAATAATAGCAACTCATTTTTAATCTAAACCAAAAAATTGAGGTTATTATTGAATATCTTATTTAAGTCTCTGCCAACTACACCACACCGGTCCATACTATATGAGTATCAGGCACATAAAAGAACACGACCGGCACTGCTATTCGGTGTTAGTTCGGCTATGGCACGCTACAGTTGGAACCTTAAAAAAGCAATTAATCAACTTAAAAGGTAAACAAATGCATATGTGTGGACAAATAAAGGTTATAAATTATGGACAAATAAAGGTTATAAATTATGATGATTTTTAATACTCGAGTTTTTAATGATATTATTGCTATTATTTATGATAAACCAAATAAAACAAACCTCCCAACTGCAAATACAACACATGCTGTCAAGAGCACCGTTCTATCTTGACATTACTTTATATAGGTATCGAATCGTAATTGTAAATACAAAATTTATTTGTATAAAATAATTTTATAGCTATGTTGAAATTTAACGTTTCCTTTATGCAAATTACATTCCTATACAATAACTTTATATTTAGTTCTCTGTGACAGTTTGTTTCGATGGCTATATGTACTTAATAGTTTCCTATGAATTAGGTAATAATCATTATCGAGTGCGTAAAAATTATATAATTATTTCGAATCATTTTTCAATTACATGTCATTTAACGACCCTACATCTTACTGTTATTTGTTCAAAAATGTGTTCAATTATCATTCTTTGCAAAAACTCGTTCATATATTTTTATCATTTTTAATTCGTTTTCCTTCGACGTTTAGTTCCTATAAATTATCTTATTTGTTGTAAAATCATTGTTTTGTTAAACGTTTTTCATAAACGTACGCAGATACACTATTGCATTTAATTTGACCTCTTTCGTAAACTAAATATTTGTAATCCTACACGTTAATAACGACAAAGCAGAGGTTCTTTACCTACCAAGTTTGGGACAATAAACTACTGGGTAAAAAAGATAAATAATGGCGAGACAATAAAATCGATTATATATCTCGAATCTTTTACATCGTAATCGTATGTTGAGTCCGCGAACCGCTTACCGAAAACAACTGAAACGAAACAAAATACACATTTCCAAAGTGTATATTCAATTTTAAACTCCTCTGTAAAGAACTGCAAATGTTTTAATTGTTTCAACATCTCACAATTGCATTAATCACGCGCCGCGGCTACGGCAACATTCGATTTCTTACGTCGTATGATTTCACGTTTTTCATGTGTCACTGCTATCTAACATACAGTGTGCATTGTTTGGTTAAAAGTTGATTCCCAATCAAAAATCAATCAATCAATCAAAAACTTGATAGCAGCATTTCATAACCTGTGAAATGTTACAATTCATCACTATCAACTAATAACAGTTGGATTACGGAGATTTAGTTTGAGGTTATAATTTACAATATCAGTTTTTTTTTTCTATAATATACGATTTATGGTCGATATAATGATGTTTAACTTGGTTTTTTGATATTTACGGCAAAACTAACAGAAGACTGAACACTATTTACGAGTCTATTTTATAAATAAAATATTGTACATTACACATAATCACAGTTATCAGAGGACAGTGAATCACATAATACACGGTAGTCCAAAGTCATATAACAATATTATCATTACAGGGATTTTATATATAAAACTAATTACCTACTTTGTATAATTGAATATGTAATACTTTAACAACAGATTTTATATTGCTTTCAATGTTTCTTTCACGCTAATAAAAATTTTATGAGCACTTTCGTACGCGATGTTACATTACACAACTTTTTTTTTGTAGTTAAGGTTTTTTATGAAGTAATTAAGCCGTATATAAAGTGAATGTGCCAAAAAAGAATTTATAAAGTGCACTTTTATCAGAAAATATATATGGTTTCGAGGTACAATGTTTTGTTTATTATTTCAATACGTCCAGTTATGATGGCTTTCTTAATTTAAAAAATAATGTATAATAGAGAAATATGTTCTTGTTAATATATTATAATAATTTTCATGGAATCTCTTCGTGTATACGAAGACTTAACCATAGCGCTGTTCTTTCCTTGAGTTGTGATAAGTGATTGTGTTGTCTGACGTTATTTCTTTTACCTAATTCGTACAAATTGAGCAGTATTAAAAGTGATTTTGTTAAAGTTATAATTGTGAAATCTTTAATTAAGTTTTGTTATTTGTTAATGTGTAAAATGATGGAATACGTAATCTTTGAGCATATTTACGCTAACAGGAATAAGCATTTCAGTGAGAGAAGCTATGTTCTGAGCGTGTAGGCTTAAGCGTGCTCAGCTGTCATCATTTCTGCGGCTCATTTCACGATACTTTACAGTAAAGTTTTAACGTAATTTCGGATATTAACTCAAATGATGACTTTTAAGGTACCTACACTTCTTGATACAACGTGGGACTTTTAACGAATCGCCAATGAAATTTGATTTGATTTTATGACATAGTTTTTTCCATTGTAGTGTAGCAAGAAAGTTTCACCAGGAGCCAAATGTAAGAGAATATAGAGTAATATATAATAATGTATTGTTAGACATCGAGTACTTATATTTTAGTTAACATTTGTGATTACGATTTATTTAAAAAAAATCAATAATTTAGTTCCTTCATTTTTGTTACGAATATTTATGACGAATATAATAATTAATTGCAATGATTTAGAATTAGATAGAATTGTTCACTCCGATAAAGAGTATAATTAATTATAAGTTGTGTAACTTAATTTGTTGTATTTTTACTTAATATAATAATGACAAATTAAATGATATCGTTATATTAGGATGTAAAAAAGATTATCTATTTGGATCTTAAATAATACGAAAAAAATATTTATGTTCTAGTATCATTCTATCGTGTAATTAAAATTGATATGATGGAGCGATGTAGTGAAATTCGTTTACGGTCACCAACGTAAAGTGTAAAAAATAAAAACATGAAATACCATTTTGGTTTTTATTTTATTTTATAACATTCCTACACTACCAAATAATACCTTTTTTTTTTAGACAGGGGGAAATCCTGCATAGGATTCCCTCACACTGCCGGGGGACAGTGTGAGAGTTATGTCGGACTCCTACCGACTAAAAACCCCTGTGCCGCCTTTGTGCGTAATTGGACCAGTGAACGGGCTCACGATTTGCATGCTTCGATGCCCTGGTCGCGCGCTTTGGTCGCCCGTAGGTGGTCGAACGGGGACCCTCGTCTCGAGAGAGAGGATCTCTCTCTCTCCTGCTTCATGTTTAAGCTGCGGCTAGCCGTGCTTCATCACCATGGGAAATCCTTTCTGCGGCAACAGACGCCCCCGCGTCTGTCACCTGGAGTTTAGTTAGGGAGGCATAAAATGGAAATTGTCTTCCCTAAGTCTAGTTCTGCGGCCAGATCTCCCACGCACCAAATAATACCTCATATGATAAGTTAGATAACATTACATTTGTATTACAATGAAATACTAGCAGCCGTCCGCGACTTTGTCTGCGCCTATATATTTATAAATGAAGACACCATATCTTCGTACAGTCCGCGAGGTTTAAGCCGAGTTTTGCATTTGCGTGAGTGCACATATGTAGATATACAACGCAACTCCGTCGCGCACCTTCCACATTTTACCTCTTTTTACTGGTAGCAGCGGCACGTCATCCTTACTAATATTATAAATGCGAAAGTAACTCTGTCTGCCGCGCTTTCACTCCAAAACTACAGAACCGATTTAAATGAAATTTGGTACACAGATAGTCTAAGAGCCTGAGAAAGGACATAGACCACTTTTCAATGCAAGAAAAGGGTTGAAAAGTTGTATGGAAATATCGTCACTTTTAGACCTAAAAGCTTGAAACTTATTTTTTAGGCTGTTGATTCGATATAAATAAATATGACATTCAAAGTTCGTAAAAGATTTACCCTCAAGGGTATAAAAAAACAATAGGAAATAGGGGATGAAAGTTTGTATGAAAATATATAGATAAGCTTCCGCTACGATTTGAAAAATTATTTTAATGTTAGATAGCTCATTTATCGAAGAAGGCTATATTTCATCACGCTAAGACCAATAAGAGCAGAGCACCAATGAAGAATGTTTCAGAATTGTTTTTTTTTCTTTTGAGAGCTTGCGCTGCTTGTTAGTTAGCCCAAAGTGATTATTCCACGCGGACAAAGTCGCGAGCAGAAGCTAGTTATTAATTTTGTTACTGTGTTCGACTTATTAGTGAAATGGCTGATAACACGAATAAACGAAGAATACGAAAACCCTTAAATAGCCAAGTTAACTTTGTGTAATTTAAATAGCTATTTTAAAGACATGAACGATAAAGACATATCAAGTGTTACTTGACACTACATTATTACATTTTATTTATTGATCCCTTACTTTTCAGTCACACTTACATATGTAGACATACATAGTTGGCATTTATTTGAACAACTTTTGCTTATTTAGTTTTACAGTTAACGAAGTTTAAGGGACCGAGATATTTTTTTCTTATAGTTTTCATTAGACGGAGGGAAGAGAACGAATAAATGGTTTTGTGGTAAACCAACGTAATTGAACTAATTTCTAAGTTTTAGAAAGTTTTTCGTGTTATAATAAACGACATCACAAAGAGTTTACACTGTATTTTATTTTTAAACTAGAATACATCTCTCACTTATGTTATATACCTACCTAAAAATATTGTAATTCGTTTTTTTTTTCTGACTTTTGATAAATACTCACACAAATACAAAGCACAGCTTTTTTTATTCTCAAACTGACTACGCTATTGACCTGGCAAGGTTTTTACAGCTTCACCGGACTACTAAGGCGAGCGCTTAAGACACTCAGCCGATTTTATTTAGGTAATACTCTCAAGGGCGCACGGCACACCTCGGCTTGGGCTGTTACCTGAGAAACCCGATCTAGCCTAGCTAAACTATTCTAAGCTATTCATACATATATTCGTTTGTGAATCATACAATCGAAATTGCATGATTCACAAACGCATACGTGTATATCGGAAATGAAACTAACTAAACTATTCGATTCAGTTCGATAAAAACCCTTCTAACATGTGTATATATGTGCACGTGTGTGAGAGATCTCATACAAAGCTCAGCTTACGTACGCGGACTATAGGTAACTGTAAAGGATTATGCAGCACATACCTAAGTAGCTCGCAACTGGCAGGATATTTTCAAACTTAAAAAGTATCTTCATATATACATTAATTAAAAAAAATTACACATAGTTTTTGCCCGCAGCTTCACTCGCGCTAATCTATATTTCATCTATGGCTTGGCAACAGTGTTTTGGATGGAAGACACATTTTTGTACACCAGACGATAGGCACATAAAATCTTATTAGGACCGGTTGAGTATATAAGGCCTGAAAACGTAATAAATAATCTCACATTCGCATTTATGAAATTAGATGTCTGACATAAAAGTATACAGCTTGACTGGTTTATTTGCTTCTCGTTCTAAAACAATTAAAAAATAGGTGCTTAATATTTGACCTAATTATGTCGAGAAACGCAAAACTGATATACACTCAGCATCAGCTGATTTACGCAAAAATGAACTCGTGTAATAAATGAATCATGCTCAGTCGCGTCCCGTACCCTTTTTCTTCTATTCGACCGTGCGTTCCTACGATAAGTAGTTACGTAATGATTAACCTTGAAAAAAGCCCCATGAACTTTGATAATTGAAGCTAGGTGTGATTTTTTTACGTTTAAAATTATCGTTCCAATACTTTCAATAGTTTTAAAACAAACTTTAACTAAGGCTCTCTTTGTTGTTTATCAGTATTTGTTTTGATATTATTATTATTGTATATGTTAAATGTGACCATTATCTACCCCATGATTGAAGGGTGTTAAACTTTAAGTAGTCACCTGGTTTAACTATAGTATATATATATGCATATATCAAGTATAAAGTTTCATCAAAATCCGTTCAGTAGTGTACGAGTGTGAAAGTCTAAAAAACAAATAAATTGACATTTATTAGATTATTTAGGATAGGATGTGCTAAATAGTGGCCTGTCTGTTGTCAGGACGATGTTTGTAGGCAACCTATTATCCTTTTCTGTATCCCTGACAATATGTTTGCAAAATTTCATGATGACGGGTTCAGTAGTCAAAGCGTCACAAATATTATAATACAACAGCTATAATACAATATTATAGTATGGATTTGAAGCTTAGCTTAAGATGTACAGCAATTTAAATATTTAATACGAGTGAACCCACTCAGCGCCACAAGTTAGAAATAAAAGACATTTTATAATATCACATGTAGTCATACCCTTTATTTTCTATTCAATTAAATACGTTTTTTTTAAATATAAATTAAACAAAAAAATTATAAACCAGTATAAACGGTGGAAACTGAGCGTTTACAAACATTTTATCAAATACCATACTCCGCATTGAGCAAATGAGTGCAGATTGATGTAACAATTTATAAAATTTTAATTTCAAATGACAGTGGCCAAAACTGCGCCAAGAAATAAATTAAAAAAAGATAATTATTATTCCAAAAGCTGACAAGTCCACATATTTATAATAATTAGTTGATATACTTAAAACATTTGGTAATGTATTCAAAACACTTAAAATACATTATAATGGTATTTTCTAAGTCATTTTTTGTACAGTCTTCATTATAATGGACTTAACAAATTTCTTTACACATATCTTAAGATGACACCCAGAATACAAATCATTGTTGATCCTCCATTTATAATGTTAGCATTATAATACTTATAACTATAGTGAGTTTATTAATTAAACCCCGTCGATGTTATTCCAAAAAAGTGAAATACGTATTGGATACTTGCTTTAAAAAGGTTTTGAATTAAATGCACCGCGGTCGCTGAATGTTCGCCATCTTGCTATTTTGTCTCGCTTTGGTTCCGTTAGGTCAAACTAGCGAAAAAGTATAACGCGAACTTACCTCGGGCGAGCGCGGTGCGTTTAATTCGAAACCTTTTTAAACCAAGTATTTAACTTTTTTGTAATAACACCGCGTATGATTCAATTCTCGACGGACGTTCCCGTAAACTGTGACAATTTATGGCTTGAATATTTAAGTTGCTCTTTGCACTCACTGTTCAGGCGAAACAACTCCATTACCGCCTGTAATAAAACTAAACATACAAATGAAGTGCATCAGTATTCAATACTTGGTTATAGTAGAGAGACAAAACGCATCAATAGATAGTCCAGACAAAATGCATCAATAGTCAATACTCTGTAATAATACGAAGACGAAATACATCGACAGTCAATAGTCGAGTTATACTCGAGTCGAAGTGTATCGATACTTAGCCCAGAGGCGATATGTATCGATACTCAATACTCGGTTATAGTCTAGAGACGAATTACACTTATAGTCCAGAGGCAAAGTGCATCAACAATCTTTTTTTCTTTTTTTTTCCTCGAACTGACTACGCTATTGACCCTGCAGGGTCTTCACAGCTTCACCGGACTACATGCATCAACAATCGATACCCGATAGCTGAAGAGCAATGCTTCGATGAGTCTTCCATAAATTAAATAACCTGGTCCCGATACGTGCATCTAAATAGTCGATATACATCCATAACTTGTTATAAAATTATCTCTGGGCTAGTATATTACGTACTATTATGTTTATTAGATAATAATAATTAGAATGATAATGAATATTAGATAAATAAACCATTCTATATTTATTTTATTTAATCCACAAAATCAGCTATAATTTTTAATAATATGTAGGACATAAATATTGGTCCTTCGAACCAGTATTCCATGGGATTGTTCAGTATAAATACAGACATAAATGCGAAAATGACAGTTTTTTACTAATAAACTATAAAACTAACTTTGGATACTTTTCATTGCGAATATTTTTCTCAAATCCTACACGGGACGCAACAGAGGTACTCAAAGTGTGCGTCGCGATGCCTTGGAACGTCACATAGAATAGAAAAGAGTATTGCAGTACCATTTTATTTGTATTTTAGTTGCCGGAGAATAGAAAACACAGACTCGTACAGACTAGAAGAATACTATGTACCTAACTGAGCGTCAAAATATAAAGGCTAACGAAAAACTTATTTGTGAATTTTGTGCCTGAACTTATCAGGTCGTTCTACACAAACTTTTTTTTTTCGAACTGACTACGCTATTGGCCTCGCAAGGCCTTAACAGCTTCACCGGACTACGATTGCACTCCGCGCTGTTTTGTCACATTTGTATGAGAAAGTCCGTCGAAAAATACAGTGACAAAATATAAATTTAAAATTGGGTTAGGTAACTATATTAAATAAGCATACATACTGCATCAATATTAATGCATTGTGATATCACACGGCTTTGTATCTCTGTTGAATGATTCTTATAGGTACATTGGACAAATTAATTGCGACATTTTTTACACTAAAAGCTTTAAATTTAAAAAAAAAAAATCAAATGGACTGAACGATGTCATTTTTTCATATTTTTGACTTTACATTAAATATTTTTTCCATACAATAAAATTACAGGCCGCTACAACTCTGCAATCGATAAAATTATAATAAATATTTATTTAATTAAGAACAAACTGGTTCTAAATTACACCCTAATTTACGACATTCTCTTATCGCCAAATTACAATTTATAACGGTTCTTTATTCCTATAAAACATACCAGTTATTTTAAATTCAAAGTAATGTTCGAGTTACACCACAACAAGTAAAATCTTACACAAATATTAAAGTTAAATTTCCAGCCAATGGGTATCGTTCATTCGAATATTAACGACATTTTTTTAACCAATAGAATTCGAGTAAAGTACGCATGCCAATAAATACGCTCATACAATTTTCATACACGTTTTAAAATTTATTTTTTTAAGTAAAACTTCTTTAGGCGCGTCTAGGAGGTAACTGGACGACAATGCAACGGAAGTACGTTACGGCAATATGGCGTCACGTTTCTGTACCATCCGGTTGTTTGAATTTGTCAATAAATAATATATAAACAAAAGCATAATTTAAAAACAAATCATACAATGGATGACCGTACTGCCATCTGGTTTTGAATGTAATTAAGTAAGAAATTAAATCAGCTTTATTATCTGTAGTGCCATCTATAAGATACTCTTATAACGCCAAAGAAGTTTTATTTCAATCGCGTGTGACGGTTACACGCACCCATTTTTTTTATACCATAAGATTGTAAGAGTCTTATCTCAATATATCAACTTTACCACTCCAATTCAATATTTGACTGTTACACCGTTTGCTATAACTATTCTTAGTACATTGGGTTAGTGCCTTAAATAATTTCATTCCGATTAAAATTACATTCATTTACATTAATTACTCTAATACAACCTTATACTACGATAAGCAAACAAGTTAGTTAAGCTAATTTGGTATTACTTATTTATTTTTTTAGTAAACATGGGCAGTGCGACTTTAAAGACCTAAGAAGCCAAATTGTATTTTAATGTACTCTTAAGATTGTTTCATTTTTTGAGATATAAAAATAAGCGACAAGCATATTTCCCGTCACGAATCGTGCGCATACCCAGACACTAATTATTTAAGGTCGGTTCGCCTATTTTTATATAGATATATCGGTACTATATTTACTACGCAAGCGCTTGAGCAATTCATTAATGACATCACCACTGGCATTGACCAATAGCCTATTTACGATGACACGGACCAAGTATCTGTTAACGATGGCATCGCTGACATGGACCAATAATCGGTTAACGATGTTATAGCTAACATGGACCAATCATCTGTTAACGATGTCACCGTTTACATGGACCAATCACCTTGTAACGAGGTCATCGCTGACATGGACCAATCATCTGTTAACGATGTTATCGCTAACATGGACCGATCATCTGTTAACGATGTCACCGTTTACATGGACCAATCACCTTGTAACGAGGTCATCGCTGCCATGGACCAATCATCTGTTAACGATATCGTCGCTAGTATGGACCAATCATCTGTTAACGATGTCACCGTTTACATGGACCAATCATCTTGTAACGAGGTCATCGCTGACATGGACCAATCATTTGTTAACGATGTTATCGCTAACATGGACCGATCATCTGTTAACGATGTCACCGTTTACATGGACCAATCACCTTGTAACGAGGTCATCGCTGACATGGACCAATCATCTGTTAACGATGTTATCGCTAACATGGACCAATCATCTGTTAACGATGTCACCGTTTACATGGACCAATCATCTTGTAACGAGGTCATCGCTGACATGGACCAATCATCTGTTAACGATGTTATCGCTAACATGGACCGATCATCTGTTAACGATGTCACCGTTTACATGGACCAATCACCTTGTAACGAGGTCATCGCTGCCATGGACCAATCATCTGTTAACGATATCGTCGCTAGTATGGACCAATCATCTGTTAACGATGTCACCGTTTACATGGACCAATCATCTTGTAACGAGGTCATCGCTGACATGGACCAATCATTTGTTAAAGATGTCTTTGCTAACATGGAGCAATCATCTGTTAACGATGTCTTAGCTGACATAGACCAATCATATGTTAACGATGTCTTCGCTGACATGAGCCAATCATCTTTTAACGATGTCACCATTGACATGGACCAATCATCTTTTAACGGCGTCATCGCTGACATAGACCAATCAACAGTTTACAAAGTCACCGCTGATATGGACCAATCATCAATTAACAACGTTACACGTGACATGATCAGTCATAATTAATTATTGACTACTGTGCAAACCATAGTGCTGCGTTCACGATCCGTGACGGGGTTTTAATCTATTTACAGTATCTAAAATCTTTCACAAACTACATATCACAGACCGACGGGCAATTTACAAATCGATTTAAACTTAACCTAGTTGTATTGAACGCTACTGGCCTCCACAGATACTCTTTTATTTATAGTAAAATGGCTGAGTCTTCTTTTTCTCTAGAGTATTAATTAGATTATATATTCCTACACCTTCTCGTTGGGATTAAACAGTAATGGTAAAAGATTAACAGAATTAGTTTATAATCGACAAAAAAATTTAAGACTAAGTATTAATAAAATAATAAATATTTGTTAAAAGTATCTAAACATAAAATGATACGTTATTCCCCATGCCAAAAAGAACCTTTGTCTATGTCATCCTTCCTTGTTCTTGTAAAGTTAAATAAAGTATATTATTATCTTCTATCGTGGTAATAACTCCTACCCAATTAAAAAAAAATGTAAAAAAAAAACATTTTTATTTTCAACTGTAAATTTTCACACAAAATCCAATTACAGTCATACCTGCGTGAACGAACTGCCTGGACTGAAAAAGCCAGTAGCATTCATTCAGTTTCGTTTATAAATTTCTCACTAACAATTTGGCTCATTAGGAATAGAATATTTTCCTACATTGGTTTTTGACTATACAATACTTCGCATCCCTGTAGACAGACAGTAACTCGTATGTAAAACTGTAATATAAATAACAATTGGAATATTTAACGAATAAATTTTGTCTTTTTCTATCCCTTTCACACCAATAGAAACGGAGAGAGCCGAAACATTACAAACACGTGGAACATTAGACAACGCAATGGAATGCTCTAATTCCTCGAATAACATTCTCCAACCATTCTACGTCTATGAATAGATTTCTGTCAATCGATTATCGATAATGAATTTATTTAAAATTATAAAAATTGGTCCATAGCTCTAGCTAAAATGGCGTCAATTTTCTTACAAAACATATCTATAAAAATCATATACTAATCGGAATTTTTGCAGCGAGCTCGATTGTCTAACATGCATGTCATTATATATAAAATCATGTTATTTAACGCTTATATTTTGTAATATTGGTGACACTTTACGTAATATAGTTCGGTTATTGTAGGCAAGTGAAGTGGGTTTTAAATAATATCCACAAAGCATGAATTCTGAGATGTCATAGAAACTCCCTATATAGTTCTAACAAGGGGGCCACCATCTTGATAGAACACTTGCAGTATTTTTACCTACTTGTCAATAGCAGTAATAACCTTTCAAGAGTAGTTGTCAAAAATAAAATAAATAAATAAAATAGTTATCAATTTTCAATTAATTAACATGCACTATGGTAACACTAATCTATTCATATGGATAAAATTGAAAGTTCTATCGTTGCGAGTTTGGAAACAACTGAACCGATTCTAACGATAATTTTATTGGCAGATAGACTTTTAATAATAATAAAAATTTAAAACAATAAAAGCGTTATTAAAACTATTACCACCATAAAGGCTAAAGGATATTTTTTTTTTTTTAATTAAAATAAAATCGACAAAAGGTTTGGTTGTAGATGTTAAAAAGTAACGACAAAATTTCAATTAATAAAATAGATACACAGGCCGCTATGAATTCAAATAAAATTCTTTATGACACCATATGTTATAATATAATAATACTATAATTTAAATTATGTTTATGTTGTATGTCCATTTCCATTGAGTCAATCTTAAACTTACACTATATTACTCTAAGTTATAAAATGGAGGGGAGAGGGCGAATGGTATTTTCCACTTGATTTAATTAGGTTATTATGCACAAGTGACGAGTATTTACTTATCAAAAACCTTCTACACCGCTGTAACAAGGAGCCACCATTTTATTAGAAGGATGTTAAATGATTGGAAAGATAGTACGAAGGTATGCTTAAAAGATATAAATACAGTTTAGAAAAAATACTATTTTATTAGAAAGACATTTACAAATTAGAAACATAGTAGGATGTCAGGCTGAAAGGACGTACATCCAGTGACATAAAAAAATTGTCATAGATTATAAATACCAATACACCATAAACAAATTTTATATGTTTTAATTGACTAAAACTTCAGTCTGCAATATTTTTTATACAACGCATTGTTATAAAAATTACCAACTACCTCGAATTTCGACACGAGAACATGAGATCGACAATAGATTGACAGAAAACCATCAAAGCAAAGAATAAAAAATAACTCAGAATTTCCATTCGATACAAAAACGCTTCACTTCTTCGCGAGCTTTAAGTACCTAGAGACGATGATCTGCAATTCCTGCGGCAGTTTGGTCCTGTCGTATCTCGTCGAGTAACAGCGTACGGTTTTACACAACTGTGAGTGGAGGTCGATGAGCGCCGCCATACCGATACAGCGTAGCGCCTGCGCGTTCTTATATACAATGTTATCTAACTCAGTCTTATTTATCAGTACTTTCTCTACGTCTGTAATTTAAAAAAAATGGTTCTTATGACCACACGATAGAAATGAACATTTATCAATTGAGGAACTGCACATATTATAGTGTTATTGAGAGAAGTACAATCAATGTTATTTTAAGGTAAATGAACCAAAGTCAAGTAATATTTAAATTTTAGAATGTGTCATTAAATTGAATTTACAATGTACATTACAGAATTATCAATATTTACATGTAAATAAATAAAAACAATATATATATATATATATATAATGGGCCGACTCGTGCGGGGTTAACCACCCTCTCACTGAAAACCGACGTGAAGTAACAGTGCTTGCATTGTTGCGTTTCGTTCGGTCAGTGAGAGCGCCGGATACCCACCACCCCTCCCCTTCCTCCATTCCTCACTCCCCTCTCCCCAAACACAGGCTGACAATGCACTTGCGACTCCCCTGGTGTTGTAAGTGTCTATGAATGGTGGTGATCACTTAACTTCAGGTTACTCAACTGTTCGTTTGCCTACAATGATATAAAACTGCCTACTAATATCGGGCATATCGATAATTTAAGAATAGACCAATACAAAACCAAATGGAAAAAGTGGCACAGCCTTAGCGTCGCGCGAAGTCAAGAATTTAATTTGAGTTTTATCAACACCACTTAAGTATGTAAGAACGCTACATATTTCCTAAATATTTTATACTCATCTATAAGATATTAAAAGTTCACACATTAAAAGATCACATTCTCAAATTCTCCCTGTTAACTATCATGCACCGACGTGAAGTAACAGTGCTTGCATTGTTGCGTTTCGTTCGGTCAGTGAGAGCGCCGGAGACCCATCTCCCCTCCCCTCTCCTCTCTCCTCTCCTTTTCCCTCCCCTAACCCTTCCCTCCGAAAGATGGCAACGCACTTACGACTCCTCTGGGGTTGTTGGTGTGCATGGATGGTGGTGATCACTTAACAGCAGGTGACCCACCTGTTCGTTTGCCACCTATGACATAAAAAAAAAAAAAAAACCACTCTTGTTCGTTATAAAATAATATTAACTATTTGCCAAATAATTCTGTAGGTACTGCGTATAAATCACCTAGCATAAAAACAGATTTTAAATTACTACTATCAATAATAGAACTTAAAGTAACCAAACACTCTCTAAAAAGTGGCAAATTTTCTACGATCAGTAGACATATAAACAAAGTAAACAAGGAAAGATCCAATATCATTTGTTACTATCACAGCAGCGATTCCGGTATTACTGGTTTATACTATTACCATGTTTTGGAATAAAGATTTGGGATTGACTGATTTTCGTCTAAATGATATACCACAAGGTCATAGCCAAGTCATCCAAGAATATGTCTAGTTTGCATTTAGAAACAAATAATTTATAAGCACATTTAAAAACAAATAATATAATTTATAATAATATATTTATCAATCTCTTTTTCCTTTCATTTTATTCTTAAGTAATATCATATATTTTAGTAATGTTGAAACATCTACACGGTCAAAAGACATTGCAGGCAACTTAGACAAATCGTTAGCCACAAAAATAGGTATTAATTCTGGATCAGTGCACTTCAATACCGAAGTAATATCTTCAATACCTCTCTGGATTTTGCTATCTTTCCGTCGAGATATCATCTTCTTTTTTGTTTTTATTGAATCGAAAAGCATCTTCTTAGCATTATCTAGCTCTTCATTTTTTAAACTGGTATACATATTCGTAACTTGCTTGTATTATCCATAACATCCAATTTTTATGGATGTATGCAAGCACTTAACAAACCACAATGTTACAGTTTATACATTTCAGTTTTTTCGACGATATTATTCACTATAATAATATACAACATACGTTTATATTAATCTTAAAGTGAATTCATATTTATTTAAAAAAAAGTGTGTGTGTGCTTATGTACACGCGTTAGAAGTTATACGACTTTGGCGTAACAAGATAAAAATCTTTTCAAAAATTTTATCTTTCACCTTATTCTTCGTTTGTAGAAAAAACGACAATAACAATAGAAAAAGGTATTTAATACATTGAAAGTTTTAATATAAAGAAATATAAACAACAAGTATAAAGAAATACAAACAACAAATACAAAGAAACAAAATGTTGACTATAGCTAACTTTAGGGTTTCGGTTTTTCGTCACGGTGTGCGCGCGCATCGTAAAAACTTACTCTCATCATATTTCCCTAACGCGACAAAAGAAGTATAACTTCAAAAATATATTTTATATAACGACAGCAACATGTGTCGCTAGTCTGACGCAAGCCGCGCAATGCGCATGCTCAATACGGCTGGTAACTGATTACGAAGCATGTCATGACGCCAAATTATCTTCTGCCACAAATGTCACTCAAAGCGCCTAAAGAAGTGTTCATTTCAAAATATTTTCTTATTTGGATAAGAATCCTTAGCAACTAGGGATCACTTATTTTAAACTATTAATAAATAATATGAATATACAGTTTTCATTGGATTTGTATTATTTAATACACCTCAAAACGATATCATAACTCATCCTCGTAGTGCACTTTGATGACTGTTTAAATAGTGAATATTTGTAGTAATATTAAACTGAAGTGACAGAGTGATTTGTGCGGCGGAAACGGTTGTTCCGACTTTTAAATGTAACGGAAACATTCCGTTCCGCGCCAGTCGCCTCTGAATGTAACTCTTGCAAACGACGCTATCAGAAGAATATGGTAATACGTTTCCTTATACAAATGTAAATACCCAGCACCACTTTTGTTGAGGATTTCAGGGACTATTTTTAAAGGAGAACTGTTAATGGACCAATTATTGTATTCTACTATTACCAGAATTTGACGCGTCTTACTATGTTCCTGTTTGCCTTTCACTTATATTAGATTCCTTGCCATTCATTAAGTGCAATTCGCTAACTTCTTCATTGTAAATGTTACTCTTTGTTTACCAATTTTTAATTTAAATAAATTACTCAACTCAATATTGACTCTATAATTGGACAAAAGTCTTTTGGTAACAAACTATAAACTTTAATTAATCACTACCAAAACAAAAACGTAATAGCAGTGATTTACACCACGTCCGATTCAGATTGCCATATTTTGGAATCACTAAATGCAATCTAGCTTCCGAGATGTTTGTAGGCCAATGGCGGACTTATCTATATCACATCCCCATTGGTATCTCTACCACCATGAAGTATTTCAAGTTTTAATGAAAACTATTGTGAACCTGACTTATCTATATCACATCCCCATTGGTATCTCTACCACCATGAAGTATTTTAAGTTTTCATGAAAACTATTGTGAACCTGACTTATCTATATCACATCCCCATTGGTGTCTCTACCACCATGAAGTATTAAAAAATAAGTCTCATAAATAAGTTTCGAATTATGTCAACTTTAATATTGATAGAAGTGTTAAACTCACAATAAAACACATATACATGTGCTTACCTAATTCGAAGCATAATATTTTAAACTCTGCCTGGTATAATTCGACTCAATGAAGCAAAAAGATGGCTTCGCTCCGAACGTGCCATTCTGCCATGGAGGGGGAGACACGTGAAGTACTTGACCGGAAGTCAATCAATATTTACTGTCAAAAGTGAGTACCCCAGACAGGAAACAGAAGTACCTAACTCATAAATAGACTTCGAATAAGGTAAGTCAATTTATATGCGTTTTATTGTGCGGTAAGACGATTCTATTTATTACGCAGCTTTAAAATAAATTGATTGTCTGTATTGATTGAATAATTTTACGTGATTAACTTTTATGAATTGAATTATTATAATTATAGTTGCGTCATTAGCCGAACGATTAGGGCGATCGCGCCTCTCTATCGCTTGTTCCCCGCTCTCACTTGCACGCTCGACTCCGGTGGAACGTGACATTGAATCATGCTTTTTCGTGCGTGCAGCCGGCGTTCATCGATTTATAAGACGTTATTTCGTCAAAAATAAATGTTACCTTCTGCGCTGTCTTTGGTCGTTTAACAACAAGCCCTTTGGACCAGGCGTTCATACGTCTGCGTTTGCGTTTCGCTGAATGCGTTGTATCGCTCTTATCGCCGTTCTGTGCCGGTCTCGGTGTTTTCATCTCGCTATTGTTCAGGGAATCGAGACCCACCGCTGTCAAAAAACCATTACAAGATTTAAAGACACTTTAAATCAAACATATTTTCTACTAACAATAGCCTTTGACTTTATTCGAGTTATGACAAGTTTTTTGCGATTATTTCAATGTCCCAACATTGGCCATCTTGTTAGAACTTTTCAGGGACTTTTTGGGGCAAGTTAATTCTCGTCCACGTCACTTGTGTACAATAACCAAACTATATTACGTAAAACACCACCAATATTACAAAATATAGACCTAAATAAGACAAGATTGTGAATAAAATAAAAAATACACTACATGACATTCCAAGATCCGCTAAAAACTTATATAACAACGCTAATACGTATACGCCATAATATGTGCGAAGTAATCAAAATGTTCCAATAAGAGCCACGCTGAAGCTACTATTGGTTTCAGCATGAATGGGTCGGCTCGTCCGGGGTAGTACCACCCTCTCACAGAAAACTGACGTGAAGTAACAGTACTTGCATTGTTGCGTTTCGTTCGGTCAGTGGGAGCGCCGGAGACTCATC